>NQII01005090.1:121817-171932 GCA_002778355.1 Clitarchus hookeri | reverse complement strand
CAAGAGATTCATAACAATAAGGATGACTTGTAATAAATGGGACAATTTTCTGAGGTTTTTGCACCACGACAAGATCGCTATCAGTCTTTATACTTACCTTTTATCTCAGAGTAATCTCAACAAAGACTGAGAGGTACGCCACTCTTCCACCTGTAACATGCAACTGATAAGAGAATCCCATAGATAACATGTACGAGAAGATAGCAATCGTAGAGGAAAGTAAACAAGAGATAAAAAAGCGTTATCTCAAGGTCAAGCGCAGATGTTATCTCCCAAGGCTAAATCGCTTTAAAGGCGGCAGCGCACAGTAGTACTAGTGTGTTAATGCTGCCATTGGTGTTGAGGTTATGTTACATCAAAATGAGAACCACTGAACCAATTTCGTTCAAACAAACTTTATTGTCATTTATGCATTATACACTAGCTCTGAATGACCGATAACATGCAAATTTCCAATTGTACCAATTAACTTCCTATGAATCCATTTTTCATTTTCAAGCTCGAACTTCATCTTCTTACGGGAAAACAGAACAGGCGATGAATAAATACTTATTACAGCAGTCTGATTAACAACACCTTCATGTACTGGTACTGTATTCCACGTGATATAATTTGTATGGACATTTGTAGAACAAGTGTTTTTTTTTTTTCAGGAAGCGCACGAGCACCTAGACAGATTAACATCTCTCTCTGTTCCAAGATATCATCTGCCAATTAAAACTTTCCTCTCTTCCCTTTACCCGGGCGATATGGTGCAGTGGTAACACGTTCGGGAAGACGCGGGTTCAGTTCCCAAATCCAGCCATCCTGAATTCACTTTCCCGTGGTTTTCCGGAATCACTGCAGGGAATGTGGGACGGTTCCTTAAGGCTCGGTCTCACACGGCATACTGAATTACTGGTTTCTGGCAGATTTCAGTTGTTTGGGGACATTTATTTTGAAACTACATCCCTACCTTTCTGGCGATATACATTACGCTGTAGAAAAAAAAACATAAATTCTGAACTTTTGTCAAGTAATTATAACGTTATTGGTGCAATGCAATTTTTTTAAATTATCTATTAATTCCTGCCGTTTCAAGATTACCAGATAATGTGTGCATAAAATTAGGAGACTGGATTTTAAGGCATTTGTAAAATGTAAACACGATATCATAATAAATATTTAGTTATTTCATTGAAAAGAAAGTTATGGCACATGAATGAAAAATTCAACATAGCAAATGAGACTCAGCCTAAATACATACTGCGGACGATTCCCACTCCTGATTCCCGGATGACAGAGTAGATAAGCACGCAGAGGCGAAATAGCGCGGTGGTTCCTTTGATTTGGGCGTACTTATTCTTCGATTGGCTGTGAGATGCTTTAGATGGGACCTTGTGTCTGATTGGCTACTTCGCATTGCGAAAGATTCCCTACTAGCAGGGCTGCCGGCTGGCAAGTAAATTACAAGACGCCAATTGGCGAACGGCGTTCCCNTTCCCTACTAGCAGGGCTGCCGGCAGGCAAGTAAATTACAAGACGCCAATTGGCGAACGGCGTTCCCAAATATTACTAGCCAGTGACGACATTTTACGGGCATTTGTCTCACCTCCGTATTCTCAAGTACTCTGTGACGAAACTTTCAGCTTTACACAATTTTGTTATCCACTGACTGGCGACACTGATTGCAGACACATATATTTTATTGAATCTCGTAGCAGTAGGGTACGCGTGTTTATTTAAACACTTGTGAAATCAGTGTAAGAAAGAATTTCCTTCCTGCGATTGTACACCCATCTGTTTAAAAAACTGGCCGGAGTATTTATTATAATACCCTCAGCGACTCAGTAAAATTAGTTCCATGTCAGGAAGTCTTATTACGTGCAATTTTTAAAATACTGTCCATGTAAATTGGTTTATTTTTGTTTTTATGGGTATTAGAGTAGGTATTCGTGTTACGTTGATTTATTACTTTAGTTTATAACAGTTTGGTTTGTAGGCATGACTGGCCGTCTCGTCAACAGCGAGGTCATTAGAAACGGAGCAAGTTGCTCAGAGAAGCAGGGACGAGGAAGGAATCGGCCATGCCTGTAGTAAGAAACCATCCTCGTGTTCGCCTGAAGTGATTTCGGGAACCAAGGAATGCAGAAATCAGGATGACTGGACCGGGAATCGAACCCGGGTCCTTCCGAATGCGAGCTCAGTGTGCTACCACTACACCGCCTTGCTCGGCCTCCTAACGGTTTGAAAGAACCACTAGAACGACGCGTGGGGACCAATAAGTTCTGCATGTAACGGAAGGACGCCACATAACTCGCAGAAAGAAGAGTGCAAGCAGCACTTTTAAAAAGTGTTCACTGGCCGTGAACCAACAAAGTGGTGTATAATTGGCGCGTGTTAATTACTGTACTTGTCTCCGCATGCCCCTTCCACGCCCCCTTCTTCATGTGAGTCATCTTGGTAGAAGGAAGTGCAACATCCTGTGGGGGGGGGGAGGATCTGCATTAAGACCACCCTGCCTGTTTTACCCTCTCCCGCCAAGAAAAACTGCTACAGCTGTGCGGTGCCTAGTCACACGAAGGCACGAAGATCTGGCGCGAAATGGCGTTAACCAGCCGTATTCTATTTCTTTATTTTCAGTAAATTTGAAAAAAACATGCACTTTAGCCAATCAGGGTAGTTTCCAAAACACTGAGGAATACAACACTTACGTAACATAATGCGTTACGTTCAGGTCTTAGTATTTATTTAACCCTTTTCATGCCTAATTCAATTTGCCGTTTCAGGGTTTGCAAACAAAAATTTTTTTTATGCATGCTGTACTCAAGCCGTTATAGCACTTGTTTCATTATAACAGCCACTGAGCTGTAGGCTACTATAGTGATATGAACTATTCATTACCTATAACAGAAGCACTGTTGGCCAATCAGTCACCTACAGCGAAGAACATTGAGCACTGAGCCTGGCGATGCACAGTACAAGACAAATATAATCATCCTGCATGTTATGCTCACATTTGTCAGAGTCCTGGAAACTTAGCGGATTCATTCTGCTACAAGCTATAGAATCAACAATCCTTTGTGCACTCGTTCATCAGTTAGTAGTTCATTGTTGTTGCTCTTTAACCATATACAAGGTAGTACAGCCATTTTGAGTTCAGAGATTTGGGCGACTCTTAATAACGAGGTATTGAAAGCCGATGAGGGTGAAATGAGGTGAGAATGGAGCAGCGCTGGGATGTAAGAGCGGGGGAAAAACGGCAGATCCCTGAGTAAACCCGCCGACCAGCTGCATCGTCCGGCACGATTCCCACTTGCAACAATCCGGGAGTGGCCCGGCCGGGGATTGAACCCTGTTTGACTTGGTGGGAGGCGAGCAGTCTAACCGCTCAGCCACCGCACCCCCTGCCAGTCATTTTTGCCACTAATTTATGTCTTAGTCGTGATGTCACTGGATTGGCTAGGAAAAGTCGTTAAGGCCTTGAGTCACGGTAATAACTGCCTAGCTCCAGCCGTCATTCGTTACTCTGCACCGTTGTGATGCCGTGTGACTTCCCTGTTGTTAGTTGCACCATTCAGCAGATATGCCCTCTGGGTGTCTTCACATTCTGTTTTACCACAGTAACGTGTTAATTCCTTTGTACATGTCACAAGCCGTCTCCTGTCTGTTGTGAGATCTCGTCACGTCACACTCCAGCCTGTACTGTGAACCGATTTTAATAAATTTCAAAAACGGAATCAAAAATTTTATAATTCACATTAACTTCCAAAATATGCGTGAAGTCACAGATAGTGCTGGACGCAGACTTTGCAATGTATTGTTTTCAAAAGTTATGTTTCATTTAATTCTCAGTGGTGAATGGTGTATGTAAACTTATTCAATATTTATAAACAATGAAACGCATAATTTTATTTTTTTCATTTGCATTTGTAGCTACATAACCTTACTTAATGTGAAATTAGCCTCATTAATGATTCTAGTTTAGAATATATAATAACCCTTAGGAAGTAAGTAGCACTTGAAATTGTTCCTTGGATAACTTATAACTACGTTTCTACTCCATATCAGTGCATATATTTTGATCACCATAATAACATATGCAATGAGAGACAATAAAACTTATCACCATAACACCATTGCTCCCCTGGGTTTCGGTTGTAGTGTGTCCCGCAGCTGTAAACTGAGATATGGTGACTGGATTCCAGACCCGCCTCTGGCGTAGGTGGTATATCGTAACTTGGAAGGTAGGACTGCCCATAACATTTGAAGTCAGTCAGTGGCATTTACATCAACTAATATATCTGTTTTTCGAAGCTCGGCGTAATAGCTTTTCTTCATTCGCACAAGTATCACTGCCCGCCTTGATGGAGGTAGTTTGCGTGTTTCAAGACCTAGACGTGCGAAGGAGCCCATTTCCCTTTCCACTTATACGTGTTTTTGCAGAATCCGAAGTCCGTATTTTCTTCACTTTCTACCTTTCCCACTTTGCGCCAAATCACGCACAAGCTAGTTCCCCGTGAAGGGCCCGTCATGGTAGTGATATGGATATGGCGATGCTTCATCCTCCGAACGACGCACAACTGGTATTTTTACTGTGTATGATTAAGCCACAGAGTAAATATATACGCAGAGACGAAATGGCGTGGCGGTTCCTTTGATGTGGCCGTACTCGTTCTCTAATTGATTGTGCGAGGGTCTGGGAACGGGCCTTGTGTCTGATTGGGTACCGTGTGCTGCAGGGTATCTTATAGTTATGCTGGCGGCTGGCAAGTAAGTTACCAGGCGCTGATTGGCGGACGGCGTTCCGACATGGTTGCTGGCTAGTGACGCCATCTTGGTGACGTGTGTGACTGGAGTTATTTCGCCTCTGTATTCTTATTTACTCTGTAGTCAGGCCGTTGACAGGCCGGCCTAGTAGACTGAGTGCGGGTATGTTTCTTGTCCAGTCGATGTCGTGAATCAGGATACTGTATAACGACAGCTGATAGTGTTTTACTTGTTACAGAAGAGGAACTGTAAAATAATGTTTTGGAAGGAACATATTTTTAGCAGAAACATTCTCCTTCGCCGTTTCCTCAAGTGGTCATGATAATATTCCCACGAATAAGGCGTACGCATGAACACATTGGAAACTAATAATCATTCTACTAAAAATATAATGTGATAAAATCCACGCAAATAAAACGAAGTTATCTAGTTTTTTACTTGCATAGTATGCCATGAATTCAATAATACCATATTTACGATTCAGAAAATATGCCAGAGGATACATGAAATAATGATAAAATAGTTGGAGTCATTCTCAGAAAGGAATCTGTTTTGACGTTTAATTTCTTTATTAATATCAAGTAGCAATACAGCGTGGGCTTATACGTCAAGGGAATTAGGTGTGGACAAAAATCAATTCCTAAGTTTTAATGTAAGAAAATACGGCATGTTTTTGCTGAGCCAACCACCTCGTGCTGGCAGCTCTTTTCACTGTGCGTCCCTTTCCGCACCACTTAGTTCCCTGGCCGATCGCCTCGACACATCGTTGGATAGCGGGGAGGTCTTTACGCAGCCTACTGTCTGGCAGACACGTCAACTACGGCAGGAATGTTGCAACGCGCGCCGAACAACGGACGTCTTGGATTTGTGGAATTCTCGCCACGCGATGCTTTGCACATTTTCTAAAATGCTTGGCTGCGGTTGTTAGTTTCATTTCTGTAGTCGCCCGCAGGGAAAATCACTTGTTTCTTTCCTGCTGTTACTAGTTAACATTAATAACGGCAGTGAAGTTGTAGAGGTCTGATGACGCTTGAGGAGCTGTTATTTATGTTGCACCGTGCGAGAAATTTTGTTCAACATTTTGGCGTGGAATTTACAGCGAAAAGTGTATAAATCCAAAATTATTCTGATTGATTCCCTTAACTGCGACACGGCATAAACTGGCGTGCAATTCTTTCGTTGGCAGCGCGTCTCTACGGGATTTTCACAGTGAATCTGCCGTCTTTGATGCGATAATGTAGAATAAGCAGCTACTTGTAAGATGCTGCACTGCAATTTTCACACCTACAATTGATTTAAACTTAGTAAAATATTATTTTTGGTCATTTATCTGCCTTAAAAAAAAACACATCATTAAAGACGAAACAAATATGCTAAACTAGTATATTGAGGTGACAAGTTAGTTTAAGAAATTTTATTCGAAAGCAGATATCATTAAAAAACATTAAAGACATTAAAAAAATATAACGTCTAATGTAGCTGTACCTACCGACCTAGGACTTACGCAGGCAGACGCCCAACGGAAGGAGGTTGTATAGTCCATTCATGGTTACTGCAAAATTTCTCAAAGCCCTGCTAAATTTCTTCTTTCAGACTATTCCTCCGCCTCATGTAAACAAAGCTTTAGTACGCCTGGAAAATTACACCAAAGGGACAACGCGCCGCATTCGTGCGCACTCAGTTTAATGGTATTTTGCAGAAGAACTATTCCCTACCAGGCATTACCAATACACACACACACACACACACACACATATATATATGTGTGTATTTAATTTTATATTAATTATAAATAAAATATTATAATTTGTAAGGAAAATGTAAGCAAAAATTCTATTTAAAAAAAATTAAATACTGTAGCACCAGAACTAGCCTATCAGAAGCTTGTGATACATGACACGTCTAGGAAACATTCAAACACGTCATACGTGGGGTTATTTTTCGAATGTTTGATTCAAAAAGTGCGAAGAAGCCAGGAATAGCTATAGGTGGCGAGTGCGAGGAAACCGTGGACGCGGAGTAGCAGTAGCTAGTGTCGACGTGCGGCTCCAGCCGGAGAGCGTGCATTGCCGTGATTACTGTTATTGCCGCAAGCAGGCCCTCCTGCCGTCTAATAATACCTCCGCATTATTGCACGTCCCGCCGCGCGCGCGGAACGCCTTAATGGCCACTTACTGGTATAAATAACAGCGCCGGCTCACCTACTGGGCTGTCTTTGCCCCTAGCGCTCCCTAACTACACACGTGTTCTCTCTCATCGTGTCCGCGGTTTGGCTGCACTTATAACTAATAGCTGCTTTGCTCGTCATTCAACACTGTTCACATTCACCTTCGAATTAAACCCTCACCTCCTAACTGTGCACTTTTCAATGTAAACACTGGCTGCCATATTGCCATTACTGCTTGAAGCGAAAATGAAGAAGTAGTTCTAGGTATTTCCACTTTATTTGAGATGTAGTGGTAGGATTGGTGTGCACTGAAACCGGCTACAGTTTATTTAATGCAGGTTGCAGGGATGTAGTGGAGCCGAAACACTCCGGAACGCCATCCCGGCACTGCTTAGTGAGATTATAGTTATGTTGTCCAAGCAACATGCATTTCCAATTAATACCTAATTGTTATCGCTTTTTATCAATGAACTTATGAAAATATAACCACAACGACCTACAATTTATGCTGTTTTAATGTAGTTCCCGCTTTGTTTAGAAAAAAAGGACACAATTTGTTATAGACAGGTGGGATAAATTTATTAACTAAAATATTCGGACGATAAACTACCATCATGGCGTAATTTGCAATACAATTGAAACTCTGGCCTGCGGATCTTGTTGCAACATTTGTATAGTGATCATATATATTTATTTAAGGTAAAAGTGTTTCAACTTATTTTTGTCATTGTTTTATTTTACCCACTGGAATTACCTAAGTACCGGTATTACCTTCCGCCCTCCTACTACCACCAACATGCAAGTGTTCCGGTACTGCTAAATTTTTTCTTCCTAACAATGTCAAAGTAATATTTCATGGACGCATAAATACAGTTCGTAAGGTTCATGGCAGACTTAATTTTTACAAGTAGCAATGAAGGTTACACAGTGTTCAGAAGAAATGAAGTAGGGTCCGGCTTTCAAAAGTGTCCGTGAACCAATTGAACGAAAGCTACTGAACGAACCAAAGTTTCATTTCTCAACAAACTGTCTTTTTTGTAACGTGCACTTATCGCTTGTGGTTCTCATATTTATAAACTACTAGCTTTTACCCGCGGATTCTCTTGCGTGGTTAGAGTAACAAACTTATAGGGAGAAATAACGGTATTTGTTAGTAGACAGACACTGATCATAAACACAGAACAGAGCACTATTTCAGGATGCTACTGTACACGATGTTGTAAGTCTTTACATCTGGCGCTAAGATGTGGAGATTTTGGGCATTGTGCACACGCGAACATGCGACATAGAGCTGCCCATGAGAGAAGCACAGTTTCTCCAAGTGCACCCCCACGACCTGTAATGTTTGCCCTTGCGCTTTGTTTATTGTAATAGCAAAACTAAGCTTGAGAGGAAATTGCAGCCTTTTGAATTAGAATGGGAGGCCTGTGGGGATTATAGCGATCCGGGGGATGATTACGTTCTCGACCTTTCCTACTCCTGTCAGAATAGTGGCACCAATTATGTTCCGCCCAAGTTGTGTGACGCGAAGCCTCATCCCGTTACATAATCGCGGTGCATCTAAATTTCTTATAAGCACGACCGGAACGCCTTATTTTAATTGGAGCTTATGTGAGGGCACACCTGACAACTCTAGAGAATTCAGGAACTCTACAGGATATGAAGTGCTCTGTTCTGTGTCCATGTCTGTGTCTACTGACAAATACTCCGTTGTTTCTCCTTGTACCTCTTTCGAAATGTTAGTATTAATTTTATTAACGATGTCATTTTTTGGTGCTAGAATAGCTCTTTTACATAGCCACTGGTCATCGTCATTTATATTTCTTTGTAGATGTGGATAAACGCTAGCAATCAGTTCCGTATCACTCTGTACCAAATTACTAAAATCCCCCGTTAGCGACACACAGCCCTCGACATCTGTTTCTAACCGCCCATCTCCAATTTTTAATAGTTATCAGCATAATGTCCTGTATCAACGTAATTATAGAGGTGCACTCTCATATTTGTCGTCAAGCTGAATTTCTTGACATTTGCCCATACGTTTGACGACTTGATACATGCTTTGATTTCATCTGCAGGTGTGCCCCTCTGAATCACCGGTAGAGTTTGGCTGAAGTTACCTGCCAGTAATACAACCATTCTTCCCATAATGTCTGTATTGTTTCGTATATCCTGTAGAGTTCGGTTTAGGGCCTCTATCGCATTTTTGTGTGACATTGTTCTTTCGTCTCACATTAACAACGTACATTGACGCAGTATTGTACCCCAAGCGCTAATTTTACTAAAAAAAATTTACAGAAGGAATGAAATATTTATTTCGGGATAAAAAGTAGTCTATGTCACTTTCCGGCCCTCAAACTATCTCTGTACAAAAAATCACGTCGATCCGTTGCTCCGTTGCGACATGAAAGGACAAACAAACAAACAAACACACTTTCGCATTTATAATATTAAGTTAGGATTATGTAATAAAATGTAATATTGCACCTTTTATTCCCATATAAATGCAGGAAGTGCTGTTTTTTGTAGAGACGATCAGTACAAAACTCATTCCGAAAGTGGTCGGGTACGTTTACAAGGAAACACAAAGGGGACACCCATGTAATTTTGCCTCTTATCTGCTGTGTGACCGAATCATGTTTTAAGCTTAGTTTAGGTTTTTTTCGTTGACTGTTAGGCACTCGCCTACATATTGCCGGAAGAAGCGCGCAGAATGTTATAAATCTATACTTTAATAGGTTTCTTTGGGTGTGACTGCGAAAAGCCACTAAGAACCGTTACACGTGTTTACCTATGTAAGTTATTTGGTAGTCCGTCGACATGTTGGTGTCGATGCACATTTGCAGGCACTCAAAAAAGCTACCTATCTCCACAAATGTGGGAATGTCACTTATACTGGTCTGCGTAATATCACTTAACTGCTCTCCCATTGGTTCACACTACACTGGACAAGTTTACTGTTCTGTCGACGTTCATTATTGGTGGGATTCCAGCCAATAAAGTTTTGGAAGTCCGTTTCCTAATCAAATGTTCTTCCATGTGCCCCAGGGCACATAATCCATCGTAGTAATTTCAGTACTTGTGTGTTATTTGTTATAATTATGTTTTGGAGGTATTTAGTTATACAAATTGCCGTAGAGAAACTTGAAAATAGTAAAGAGACGTGGAGTACTCCTGAAGCTTTATCATTGGGTCCATCTGTTTTTCGCGAAAAGTTTTGAATGCAGACTAGTATTCTAAAAGCTACGCGCATATCTGCTGCTTTACTTTGGATAATGGCCGCGTGTCTTTGTTAGAGACATTTCCTCACACGACTGGGTCAATCAGAATTAAGTTACTCCAATAGTAAATGTCTGTGATTCGCGGGCAGATAACTAAAGTGAATTCGCAGTTAAAGTGATCCAATCACGAAAGTGGATCTGGGCGAAAGTGCTTTAGAGCGCAACTCGTCGTGAAATCTTTTCGCGCGAATAATAGGTTCCCGAATTCTACACTATGCCCTGAAGTCATAGGGAGTAAGTACCTTTGGGCGCACGCTACATGCCAGTTCAGTTTTTTGTCACTCTGAGCGCTCCCGTTCTGCACTGCGGGAAACGCGCAACGTATCGGCAGGCAGGAGTCGAGAAGGGTTGAACTAGGAGAGCCAGACCGTTGCGAGGGGGGAGCCGAACGTGATGTATGTTGTCATACGTGGCCGGTCGTTGTGCATGACCGCAGCTCTGCGTTGTTGACGATCGTGTCGGCAGCGGGACCGCTGCGTATTGATGCGGAGTGGGGCGACGAGGTCGAGCGGTTAGGGCAATGCCAAGCTACGGCAATGNCACTCTATCCCTCTCTCTGCTTTCACCACGTTGCACACACATTCGTTCTTTTGCGGCGAATTATTCTTAACGAGACTAAGACCAAGCATGTGCATCTGGTTCAACTAACTTAATAATATACAGTAGCACACTCACTCACACTTCTCCAAGCACACGGGGCCGTGACGGTGTAGGTGTCAGACTGCTCGCCTCCCACCACGGCGAACCGGATTCGATTCCCGGTGGCGTCACTCAGATTACAATTCAGTCTTTCAAAAATAAATTTGACGAATTCGAATTCCGTTCAGGCAAAGCCGTGGAATAAATTTTCGTTTAATTTTTATTTTTTACATAATAAACTCAATTACAAGTCCAAGTTCAGAGAAAAAAAGGACACAATAGAATTATTTCATGTGATTTCATCATGCCAAACAAATTCAATTTCCAGGTAGTCGGGGCAGCGGGCTACAGATGAGTTGGTATACATAGCATAAATAGAGCTGGTTATATGAACACCATTAAATGTACATTTAGAAAAAAATACCTGTCTATAGTTTATCAGGCAGTTGTTAAGAATGTCACAACTCTGGAGAAACGCTTCAAGCTCCATGGGATCCTGTTGCCATTCATGTTCAGGATAGTGACTGTGCTGCAGAATTATATTATTTGTGTTTACGTGGCTTAAAATCGGTATTAAAATTCAGCACCATCTCACAACGAAATTTAATGTTTATATGCCCGGAATTATTAAGTCACTATAACTTTAACCGAAGAGTTTTTTTTTTAATCAAGACTACTTTGGCAACGGCAGTGCTCTCATTAAACATCAGTGAGGGAAAATTGTAGATCATGAAATCGGAACCCTTTCAGGTAAGAGTCATGATACTCCAGGGAGGAATGTCATCCCATGTGCGAAATTTGCCTGCAGCTAATGAAGTAAGATTTGTAAATGTTATAATTCGGTTGACAGAAGTTAACAAACGGGGTTTGCTTACGTTTTGAGCCAGGATCCTGCCACTGGTGTGTAATTTATGGGTAGCAAAAGTGGTGGGTGTTAACACGGTGTAGGGGCTGCGGAGGCTGAGTGGTTAGCCTGTTCGCCACCCACCAAGGCGAACCGGGTTCAATCCCCGGCTGGTTTAGTCCCAAATTTTAGCAAGCGGTCAGCGGGTTTTCAAGGGGATCTCCTGTTTACCCGGCCCTTGCATTCCGGCGCTACTCCATTCTCACCTCATTTCACACTCATTGGCTCTCATGACCTCGTTAAGAGCCACCCAAATCACTCAATTCAACTCAACTCAGCACTTTGTACCGAGCAACTACAGAGCAGGCCAGCCAATAGGTAACCTTTCGCAGTAAACAATAGACCATCAGACACAAAGCCCGTTCCCATATCCTCGCGCAGCCAATCAGAGGAAGAGTACGTATACATCAAAGGAACCGCCATACCATTATGTCTGTTCTATGCTGTAACGTAGCAATGGCAGTAGTATGGTANTACGTATACATCAAAGGAACCGCCATACCATTATGTCTGTTCTATGCTGTAACGTAGCAATGGCAGTAGTATGGTAATAGGCGTGATATAAACCGTTTTATAGCATAAATAATTTAATTATAAAGTTTTAAATTTAAAAAAAAATCTTCGTTGGTAATTTTAATTTTAAAACCTAGGCTAAAAAATTTTNTTAATTATAAAGTTTTAAATTTAAAAAAAAATCTTCGTTGGTAATTTTAATTTTAAAACCTAGGCTAAAAAATTTTTTACACTAAAATTTCAATTTAAAAAAAAAATATCTCTGGTGACAAAATTAAGATTACAATTAAAATTTTAACATCAAAATATGGCAACCCCCTCCTTTGGTTAGTTCAAAGTACAACTTAGAAATTTTTTTAATTGAAATTGTAATATTAAAAAATGGTTTAGCTTAAATTTTGAAATTAAAATGATTAACAACAAATTTTAAATTTCAANTGAAATTGTAATATTAAAAAATGGTTTAGCTTAAATTTTGAAATTAAAATGATTAACAACAAATTTTAAATTTCAAACTTTACAATTAAATTACATATTATATAAAACGGTTTATATCTCTTCTTTATTATACTACTACTCAAGTCCGTGTGTCCTCAACTGGAATAACACATGCTCTGGACTAGGCAAGACTGCGTTATNTTATTATACTACTACTCAAGTCCGTGTGTCCTCAACTGGAATAACACATGCTCTGGACTAGGCAAGACTGCGTTATGGCCAACATGCACCTCAGACCTGACAATGACGCCCAGGCCACAGAATAGATACGTACACAGAATTGAAATGGCGTGCCGGTTCCTTTGATGTAGGTGCACTCTTTCGCTCGGGATTCTGGAAGTGGGCTTTGCGTCTGACTGGCTACTGTTTGCTGCGGGAGATTTCCTGTTGGCCAGGCTGCCAGGCTACCAGGCGCTGATTGGCGAACCGCGTTCCGACATGTTGCTGACCAATGACGACGATTTTCTGGCGTGTGCGGCTGGAGTTTGCCGTACAAGCAGCGGTTTCACTTCTGTATTCTTCACATGGTTGTAACAAGACTATAAAACCTGGAAAAGTTAGGGAATTTGAAATGGTCAGGGAGAACAGGGAAGATTCAGGGAAAGTGGTGACAGATTCTGGAAGTTCAAGTCTGCAATGCAATATAATTTACATATATTCTGAATGGTCAATAATTCTCAGTAGCAGCGTAAGGAATTTGTCTCAAAACTGATGTGTACTGGAAAATAATTTGTGTTATGCTAGTAGACTCGCAAGTAAACAATTGTACTCGTAGTGTACATGATGTTCAGAAACTGCAAGTACCGTGGATTTAAAATCATGTTTCATCAAGTAAAACATTTTTTCCTTAGAATTTTTTATTGAATGCCGAAAAATACTGTAATTTTTTTTTTTTTATTGTTAGCTGGATAACCTGGAAAAGTCAGGGAAATTTGATTCTGATATGCTATATCAACCTTGCTTCAGTATTGTGTGCCCTGACTGACCAGTGTCATTGCTCTTGCAACCTGTGCCGAGTAGCTGAGTAGCTCGTGTTGTGGGCACTGAGTAGCAACGTGAACACACCCCCTTCTCAGTCGTAGCTGCCCTAGCCGTTACTATCCCCAGTCGTTTTATAACACACACTTCCTGTTACAGTATTATATTTGTGCATAAAAATATTTGAATGTCCTGTTTTAGGTTTGTAAACACATTTTTTTCAATTGCAAATTCAATTTGTAAATATGTTTTGCAGAGTATTATTTGCACTGCAAACTCTTTGTATTTTGTAGTATTCATCCCGCTTAGTATTTTTTNAAATATG
The DNA here is from genome assembly GCA_002778355.1 of Clitarchus hookeri. Taxonomy (NCBI): domain Eukaryota; kingdom Metazoa; phylum Arthropoda; class Insecta; order Phasmatodea; family Phasmatidae; genus Clitarchus; species Clitarchus hookeri. The sequence goes on along the minus strand of NQII01005090.1, from coordinate 157,878 downwards.
TTTTGCAGAGTATTATTTGCACTGCAAACTCTTTGTATTTTGTAGTATTCATCCCGCTTAGTATTTTTTAAAAATGTGTCCGTAATAAATACAAAGAGATACAGTAGCTACACAAAACACGCTGTGACTAGTACACAATAATTATNTAAAATGTGTCCGTAATAAATACAAAGAGATACAGTAGCTACACAAAACACGCTGTGACTAGTACACAATAATTATTTTCTGTACTTCTTACAAACTATTTTCTACGAACTAGTTGTCGAAGATTTTCTTGTAAGTCGACAGCTGAAATATTGTATCTTTAAAACACATTGTTTTAGAAAATATACAAAAATGTTTATGTAAATATATATGTGCAATAAACAAGAAGTATACAAAACTTACTTATTAAAGTTCAACGTCTGTTTTAACACATTTCGTAGCAAGGAGTTACATCACGCCAACTCAGGCTCTGTAAGTCGAACTGCCGAAGACTGTTGTGTGGAGATGTCAGAACGTATGGTTTCATTGCAAACAGTGGCCAGAGACTTTCGGTCACCATCTGGAGGTGCTGCAAGTGGTCAAGGCATCTTCCTACTGGTGGCTATAGGACGCTTGGATTCCTCGGGCCAGCTGTAGTCCGTAAGCCTAAGATCATTCGTGGAATGCTGCCCGTCACTGCAGTGGTGCAATACACGTCGTCACTGGACTCTAGAACAATGGAAGAGCGTCGTATGGAGTGACGAATCACGCTACGTGTTGCAGCGAGAACGTTTGTGCGTGCTGCGAATACCTGGTGAGCTTCCCGTATGATAATGCATTGTTGCCACTGCGGAGTTATGAGGAGATGGGATCATTGTATAGTCCTGTTTGTCGTGTCATGCTTTTGGTTCGCTAGTTTAAGTACGTGGTTTCATGAATGTCAAGGCGTACGTGGCAATTTTTGTCTACGCATAGCTACCTCGACTGTGGACAATATTTGTAAACACAATTTGTAACTGTAGATCATGGCCGATTCCTTCCCCGTTCCTACTTGCCTGAGTAACTTGCTCCATATGTAATGACCTCGCTGTGTACCAGACGTTAAGGCCCTGTCACACTGTCAAATTTTTCCGTCAGACTGCTTCAAGTAAAGTTGGTCAAATAAAATTGGATGGTTCTGACGTCACCGAAACGTCGTTATTGTCCCCATTTTTGTCTGGAAAAGTCGGCACATTTTGAAAATTGGACGGTTCCTAAAATATTTTTGATGTTGGATGGTATCAGCCAATCAGAATTGTGTATAACTAAAATGGCCGTTTCTGACATTCTAAAAACTTTGAAATGGCGAACAATTGTTGGTAACTAAATAAGGTTATGAAGGTGTTCTTTGAGCATGAATGCTATTTGAAATCATTAACATTAAGAACTCAGAGGCATAAAATTTCTTTGTACGTTAAATATCTCGGATAAATAAAATCTAAATTTACTAAAGCAACGAAAATAAATCACAACGTTCGTTACATTTCTTCCTGTAGTGAACTACACGGAAACAAGTATCTCACTTTGAGAATAATTTTAAAATAAAAATTTAGACCATGTCCATCCAGTAAAAAATGTTGACAGTGTGACACATTTTCCGATACACTCAAGATAATTAATTCGATTCAATTAGTTGAATGGATAAAATTTATGTTAATATTTCGTCTTCAAATTTTCTTGTCAACTAGGCGAAAATTCGACAGTGTGACAGGGGTTTTAAGCCCTACCTACCTACTTTTACTTTCACTTCCAGCAGTTCAGTATATGCCAAGCGCGGCTGTCCAGGTGTGTAGTCACGTGACACGTCGACAGCAGGTCAGACCTGTCGCAACTCGCTATCTTCGTCAGGAGATCTTACCGGGGGATAACGGGGCGTGTCTTTTCCGCTCCTGTCGAGGAATGAGGCAGTAGCATTAGCTGAAGATGTCTCGATTCTCCCCTTCTCTTACCTTTACACAGCCGAACTGCCTGACGTCTGGGTGGGAAGGTATAGAATGAATCTATGAGATTTCGTGATGTGATTGCTGTGTGAAATTATCTGAACATAATCGCCACCCTGCAAACTGAGGCGGCTTCACGGGGCCGCAAACCAGTTGTAGTCAGGCACAGAATTGTTGAACGCAAGCAATACAATGCCAAAAACAAAATTTTGACTCCGAAAATTATTTAATAATTTTGGACCTAAAGTTACGGGGTCGACTTATTATGTTACACTTCAAAGAATACTCTATGTCACTGAAATGAAGTATATATGCTAGTGGATGAAGGTATTCTAACATCTAACACAGTCTGCTAGTGTCTGTAGAAAATTAAAAAAAGAATGGACAATTGGGGACATCACAAGAAGGTTTAAAAATACAGGATAGTCAAAAGAATTAAAAAACGTAATCCTAGTTACAGTTTGGATGACGATGTATGGTTGTGCCAGGATATAAAATGGTAAAAAGTGGAGTTGGAGGAAAGCCCATGGCAGGAACATGGCCCTCCATGATATAGGATTTTTGAGACTGGTAGGTAGAGAAGAGGCCGTGACAAGCATCTGAGGAGCTGTGAGGATGCAGATGGCTGACGGGACTAGGATCTGAGAAAAATGAGAACTGTACTTATCAGTAAAAAAGTTAACTGTAGTATTTTTCGCAATGTAACTTTTGATGCAACGTACTATGTTCTGCTGTCTTTCCACCTGCTGAATGCTCGGGTTGATTGTAGCCGTTGCGAGTCTTTCCAATAACTACATTCCTAAACGTGTTGTCATGTGCCATGTGCAAGATTTGAATGTGTGTTGTGCACAAGCTATTTTTGGAAAGTTACCATCCCAAGTGTTTGTTTATCTTTATTGTATGCTACTCTGACAATTCTTCTTATCTCATCAAGGCTTAAGTGTGACAACATTTCTAAATACGTTACTCTGTGGCTATTTTCAGTGAAACTTACGATATCGTATTTTATACAACATTGCTACTTAGACATGTACGACACTTTCAATTGTATGATGTTTCCAAGTAGCAGCAGCAGCGACAGACGCTACATTCATCTCCGAGCATGTTTGGTCATGTAGAACGCCTTATTCGCATTCGGAAACGCATGCGCCCTATCCCGACCGACTTCACTCATTGCGGCTTTTCCCACGTGAGTCTTCATTTGCATTGAAGATAAAAAAATGCACGTAAATTTGTTTGCTATGTGCTTCTCCAATTTCTATCCAATTGTTTTAGTTTCCTGAATAGTTTCTGCATACATTTGCATTACACTGCAATTCAGTGCGGAACAAAAAAAAGTGGCGGGTGGTCATCTCTGTTGTCTTTAAGTTGTTGGTATTTATCGTGCATTGTAAAACCCGTAAAAGACTAATGAGATGTTAAGATAAGGTGGAAAATACTTACCTCACCTCTTGCACGTAATCTGGCGTAGGGTGTATTACAGCACGCTATCCCTTGCATTACATTTTCTAGCGTAGCTCTCGCCATATAAACCGATTTCGAGCAGTCAAAGTTGATTAAAATCTAAGAATTATACACGAGTTGTACATGATGAGGAATACACTCATCACCAGTCGTATCTAGCAATTTCCGAAACAAACTTATTTCATCTCTTAGCTCAAATTTAACTTTTTTGTGAGTACACATAGGGTCCTGAGCAATTACTACAGCAGCAGTTTCATTAAGAACACCTTCACGAACATCAAAAGTGTTCCAACAGATTATATCATGAACTCGAGTTTTATAAATACATGCAAGGGAAGGGGCTGTGTAACTATAGGCTCTACGAAAACAACAAATCAGTTATCTACTACCAGAATTAGTTGCCATATAACTGCAAATCAAACCGATAGAAAAAATACACCAACACACATCCTTCCTGACACTGAGTAACTTTCTTTATAAACGCATCATAATTTTTACTGACACCAGTAGCCATTCCACCAATATTCCCAAAACTCTTCTTTAGCCAGTATCTTCTTCTGCAATGTATTCGTGGCATGTTGGACGTTATCGCTAAGGAAAGGCGGCGATGGACCAGGGATGGATAGACCAGGGTTGGAGGTTGGCAATCTCACCGAGGTCCTCGCAGTCAGCGACCCCTTAGACCTGCACGAAATAAAGAAGATAATTAAAACGATTGATTAAGAGTCTGCAGGAGTGGAGTTTAGAGCAATGGGATAAGGGACGGGCAAAAAAAGGAAAGAAAAGTGACGAGTAAGGAATGTTAAAACTGGCTCAATTTTAAACTCTGACTTAATATATTATTTCCAGAAGTCGTGGATAAACTTAAAAAGCCGCTGTAATGGTTTAATTCAAACATCATTCCGAGGAGTGTTCCATACACTTAGACCTCATGGCAGTCTTTCCTCCTACCCAAAAATAACTGAAGTCTGGATCCACCGCGGTTTCCAACGGCGGCCCCTACCTCTCCAGTCCTCCCCTGTCATCACGTGGTATCATTATCGGCTGGCGGATATCGCGAAATATTGTCGTATGAGTAGGGGCAGGAGAATTTCATGTTTTAAACCACATGTATGCTAGACTCCACTATCCTATGCATTTTCGAACCTCAGTCAACTTTACCTCTGACCAGCTGGCACGGAATATGATTCTTGTTTTCTTACAGGTCTCTTATTGGTCCAGAGTTTCCCTGGACGTGTCCAATAAACTGTGATCCAGTTGCAAACTTAACTGAAATGTATACGTGCTTGATGTCTGGCTTGTGCTAAATGGAACTCACGACATTTCCTAGTCCGTACGGATGAGTCTCGGAGTGAGGGGTAGTAGAATGCCAACGTGAGTTGGTGGGGCGCACGCACCAGAATGCGCAGAAGAAAGCGGCGGCGAGACAGCGGCGCAGAGCCGGTGGGCGGATAGCCTCGCCCACAGCAGGCGACAGCACGCGGCCTTCGGCGGCAACAGCCGACGTGGCGGTCAGCCAACACTTCCAGCTTGACGCCGGCATTCTGCAATTAACTCTCCTTCGATACAGACCACGTCGAGTTACGCCTCTTGTCTCTAAATGCCAACACGTTATTTAAACCAGTTCTCGGCGACCCTTGGCGCCAACTGGTCAGTAAAACCTGTGGCTGACGTTAGTGCGACTAATGACACGAATTGCGTAAAAGCCGCAACATTCATATCTCTGGATTAATTTTCAATTATGAAAGAGATTATTGGAACAATTTTTTTAACTTCTCACAAAACCCAACTAAGATTCCTTATTTTATTTTTATTTCACTTGTTAGCGTTCACATAAATTTGTTCTTGTAGTTTCGTCTACGGTCTTTTTTTGCAAACTGAAGAAATTTATGAATGGGACTGGCTTTTTGTTAATAATACAATAATTCTTTAAACAACAGAAATATAGTTGTTAACCTGTTACGTTTTGCGCCTAAAAGAGTAGAAATTACATTGCATCTATTCAGTAATACTGATAGCACCTTATAATTAAAATAAACTCTGTCATTGAGAATTACGTTGCTTTGTGGCTTGCGAGGGCCGGGTAAAGTCAATGTTGATGAGGTAGGACTTTTCTTTCTGAAATTCAAGACAGCAAGGTCATTGTTATGACTGTACAGGCCAAGTACCGCAGACTTAATCGATTAGCTGTTATTCATACAGTGAGCTTGAAGGGCGCCACCAGTCACTGTAAGACAGTGAAATCAAATTCAATAAATCCCATTTAATTTTAATTTAGTCTTGGCTTTCAAATGTATGCTACAAATACTTAATTTTCATACAACTGGAGCGTTGAACAAATCTTAATCAGAAAGTAAGTTCAAACTCTTATTCCACATGGATAGTTGTAGAAACGCACATAAAGATCTTAGCCACAATAACTATTGCTTATAATTTTATAATACTAAAAATCCGATACTATCAAAATATAGATTTTTCATGAACACTGAAACAAACGTTCCTTATTTTAGAATACATCGACTGTATGGAGTAATATGCATTACTGTGCCCGTCTACCTGAAGATATTTTCCTGTTTTGAGGTACAAAAGCAAGGAAGCGATAAAGGCGACTCTGGCACGCGCGTACAGTGAACCGTGACCGCTACGTACGAAGCTCTGAATTGACGTGCAGTGCTCTTGTTGTGCGAAATTTTCCATGGGACTTATAGCCTTGAACATGTAATTTTACTGGGGGAAAGTTTGTAGAAAGTTGAATAAAGGTTCGAAATAATGTTTGCAATAAGTGTGATATGTTGAAAGTTTTATCCCGCATAGTTATAAGAGTTATTTATTTTCTGGTGCAAACAAATTGTGAACATGTGAGATAGTTCGTTTTCAAAACGTGTAATACAAACACTTTGCTCCCAGTTTGCACAACAGGTAGACGGATGCCTTAAGATCAAAGAAAAAATACACGAAAATAAATTACAAACATGGGATCTGACACTACGTGCCTGGCGAGATACAACCCATATGCCTTACAGGCTTACACATAATTTATTAAACTGCATTTAACGTGGTTGAAATATGTCTTGACAACATATTAAAAGGATGACTTCACACTGCACTGCGATCTCGTGGCAGAAATGTGCGATATTAGCGGAAATAAAGTGAAAAGATTTGGGCGGCTCTTAACATCGAGGTCTTGAGAGCCGATGAGGGTGAAGTGAGCTGCGAATGGAGTATTTCCGGAATGCAAGCGCGGGGGAAACGGGAGATCCCGAGAAAACCCGCCGACCATCGGCATCGTCCGGCACGATTCTCACATGCGAAGATCCGTGGTTGACACCGCCGGTGATCTAACCCGGTTCGCCTCGGTGGGAAGCGAGTAGTCTAACCACGACACCACCGCGGCCCCGATATTAGCGGAGGCGACTGCCGCAGCGGTAATGTTACAGAGTAGATAATTATGCAGAGACGAAATGGCGTGACGGTTCCTTTGATGCGGGCGTACCAATTCGCTGATTGGCTGCGCGGACTGGGAAAGGGCATTTTGTCTGTTTGGCTACTGCGTGCTGCACACGGTTCGCTATTGGTTAGGCTGTCTGTCGGCTGGCAAATAAGTTACCAGGCGCTGATTGTGCGAACGGTGTTCCGACATACTGCTGGCCAGGGACGCCATTGTTCTGGCGTGTGCTGCTGTAGATCACGAAATAAACGGTTGTTTCGCCTCTGTATTCGTAAGTACTCTGTGTTATGGGCTATTTGCGGTAAAGTGAGCACTTTTGAAAGCCCTCTCATATGGAATAATAGTCGATAAACATGTTTAATGATAGCCTTAGACGTTAACTTCCGAGTGCGTTGGAATGTACACGCTGTGTTTATTACTTATATGGCAATATTTATTTTAAAACGTAGTTAAAGGATAAAATATGGCTGAAAGAAAAAGTAAGTAGGGCGTCAAAAGTGCTCAGTTTACCGTAAACAGCCTGTAATAGCGGGCGAGGAACAGCAGTGCTCGGTGCGCCAGCTCCAACGCAGACAGACGGTTGCGCTCGGCGAGGCGCACGCAGTAAAACTTCTTCCCTCGACATCAAAAGACTCTTTTGTTCCCCGACGAAGTGTGTGGAATTTCTGTGGCCTCTACTAAGAGCCGCGAGTTGGCAGAGCTTCTGGATATTCGCCAGGCCGCTCGCGTGCGTCACCTCGGCCGCCTTCCCGCCGTCGACGACTGTCATCCACCGCCTCCTGACTGCAGGCACGACTGCCTTGGCATTCCACACAATAAAGGCACTTTAAGAACGCTTATACCGTGACGCGAAAATAAGGCTTCTCATTTCAAACGTAACATATTTTTGAACATACTCCATTGCAGCGGTTCTCGTAGAAAACCAGAAATGCTTCGAGAAAATAACACAGAGGCACAGAATAGAAACCAAGTTGGGCTACTGTCAGAAGATAAAAAATTAGGTGATTCCGAACAAGAAATTAAGTCAGAAAGCAACAAGAAAACGCTACAAGTGGGATACGACGACTCAGACTTGAACAAAAAGATACATAATGCATATGGACAATACTACGAAGACAGCACAAACAAAAAACTTTACCGAAAAAAAAATCACAGATACGCACAAAGACTGATAATGAAACAGCGAAAATAGTACAGACGAACACAGTAGTATTCACGGTCGTCAGCAGGGAGGAGGGGGCGATGTGGCAAGCGTGGGCACTGCTCCCCCCCCCCCCGCAAACAGTACTTTTGTATGAAATGGGAAATAACAAATTTTATAACAAATAAATCGCTTATTAGCGACGGTACTTCGAAATGTAAGTCCCTGCTGGGAAGAGTAATTGAGTACTTCCTGGTTTTCCATAATTTTATTTTGATATTTGTTTGTGCATTTGGATTTAATATAATGTTGTATATCGTTGACGATAAACCTATTTATTCACATTACAAGGCGTTGATATTTGCTGTGTGCATTTAGGGTAAAAGCCAGTTGTAAATCTCACACTCCTCTGAAGAAATTTTTTTCTAATACCTATGCCTCTCCTAGGAAAAGATCTTGGTTACGCCCATGGTAGTATTCTACGAATAGACTGACAACGGCCCAACCTGGCTTCTATTCTGTTCCTCTATGTTGTTTTCTCTGGCCATTATTCTAATTTTATATGAGACCCACTGCAATGCAGTATGTCCAAAATAATGTCTCCTTTGATGTGTTAGCCCCATTGCAAGCATCCTCAAATTTCTTCGCTTTCTCTGCGTGTTTTCACGGCACCGTGCGCATTTATATCAATAGCAAGTTCGTTAATTGTCTGAAATTGTATATCGAAGATTTGTTTTTTTCCACATNCATGGTAGTATTCTACGAATAGACTGACAACGGCCCAACCTGGCTTCTATTCTGTTCCTCTATGTTGTTTTCTCTGTCCATTATTCTAATTTTATATGAGACCCACTGCAATGCAGTATGTCCAAAATAATGTCTCCTTTGATGTGTTAGCCCCATTGCAAGCATCCTCAAATTTCTTCGCTTTCCCTGCGTGTTTTCACGGCGCCGTGCGCATTTATATCAATAGCAAGTTCGTTAATTGTCTGAAATTGTATATCGAAGATTTGTTTTTTTCCACATNACCGTGCGCATTTATATCAATAGCAAGTTCGTTAATTGTCTGAAATTGTATATCGAAGATTTGTTTTTTTCCACATCAAATCACAGATGCGCAGTGACACAACTTTATCCTTCCATGATATGGCTTACGATACCAATAAGCCAGTGAAGAGTGAGTGAGTGAAGAGATTTGGTCGGCTCTTAACATCGGGGTCTTGAGAGCCGATGAGGAGGAAGTGAGGTGAGTATGGAGCAGCGCCGGAATGAAAGGGTGGGGAAAACGGGAGATCCCCGAGAAAACCCGCCGTCCAGAGGCATCGTCCAGCACAACTCCCACTTGCGAAAATCCAGGAGTGACCTGGCCGGGGATTGAACCAGGTTCTCCTTGGTGGGAGGTGAGTAGTCTAACCACTACACCACCGTGGCCCCATTACTAAGCCAGCCTGTATTACTCCGCCTATCAACGTTCTTGAATGGTATGGGTTCTTTTGACCACCTCGTTTTTTAACCCTGCATTGTATTTTTGTGAACGGGGCTTCTGTGTTTGACTCCTTAACCGAAGCTAGTCAAACTGGGTTGGATTCAGGAGTTCACCTGACGCCACCTTCAAAAGTATTGGGGCCAAAAGTAATATTTTAGCATTTAGTGCAACTAGCCTAACACGCCTAAACCTAAACTAATGTATTATTTTGGGGCAAATCACATATGTTCAGCAGAGACATAGAATAATAAGTATCTGGCGCTGGCGAAACGTGGCAGCTGGTTTTGTTCTACCCANACATATGTTCAGCAGAGACATAGAATAATAAGTATCTGGCGCTGGCGAAACGTGGCAGCTGGTTTTGTTCTACCCACCTCACAGCTGCGAATTGGCAACAAATTTAGAAAAAATAGCTCTTTGATTTAATGTATTATTACAATTTCAATAATCTTTAAATTGGAGGTTATGAAATTTGTTAATTATTTTTACTTTAAAGCAAGAAAAGGCATAACAGTAACACATTTAGAAAAAGCATAACAGTAACACATTTATATTTCTAACATTTCTGCAGTTTCATTCAATTAGAACATGTTATATATATATATATAACATACACACCTACAAACATTTTACAAACAATGTTTTACAAACATTTTTTTTTGGTAACTAGTTGATAAGATCATATTTGCAAAACTACAAGAAAATTAGAGCGAATTTTACAACACGTNTTTTTTTTTTGGTAACTAGTTGATAAGATCATATTTGCAAAACTACAAGAAAATTAGAGCGAATTTTACAACACGTAACTGTGTATAAAGTGTAGAATTAAAGTTTAATTTAAACAAGAAAGTGCTGTAGACTTCAAATTTATTATAAATGTGGACATGCATTAACGATTTTGTAGGTTTTATAAACCAGTGTTTTGTAAAGCTGCAATATTTTACTTGTCATACAAGAAAATATTTGGCAGCTGGTTACAAAAGAATTGTTTTTTAAACGCAGAAACATTTTTTACTTTGCGAATAAGTCATTAGGTTCATGGCGAAGTTAAACCAGCCTAGTAGACCCGTTTTTGTGTGGCGGAAGGATAAGCGAAGGACAGAAAGAAGAAACTAATCAGGTGTTCACTTAACCGTAAAGCAATTATATTAATTAACTCCTCCTACTGCGGGCGGCGCTCCTTATCGCTGTGTCCGGGACGTGACACGCAAAGCCCATTTGGTCGAACGGTCAGCGCACTTGGCTTGAAATGATGACGTGTCATTGAGGAACGAGAGGGCGATCGACATCCAGTGCTTCATCTCGCAAGGGAAATAAAAAACCGCGAGTGATAATGGGGTTTCTTTAAGCACCACGAGAAGTAACTGCATTTCTACTTCTTAAGTAAACGGTGTAAATACGGACACTATGTAACCAAAATTCCCCGGAAATACCTTTAAACTCGGTGAACATGCTTGGTACTATATAGTAAACAATACATAATATATAAAATAATTCACAGACTCTTTAGCACCACACACGTGCTTACTGGCATACAGAGTCAATGTCGAGGAGAGAATGGAGAGGTTCGTCGGCTCTTAACATCGGGGTCTTGGAGAGTCGATGAGAGTGAAGCGAGGCGAGTATGGAGCAGCGCCGGAATGCAAAGGCGGGGGAAACGAGAGATCCCCGTGAAATCCCGGCTATAGTCCATTCACGGTTACTTCACACTTTTCTGAAGTCCTGCTAAAGTTATACTTCCAGGGTATTCCTCCGTCTCGTGCAAACTAAGCTCAACAACGTCTAGAAAATTACACCAAAGGACAAGGCACGGAATTCGTGCGTACTCAGTTGTATTCATATTTTGCACGATAACTATTTCTTACTAGGCGCTATCAACACAGAAGTTTCCTCGCTGTTTTTATTTATATTTATTATAACTGATATTTACAATTTATAAATAAAGCATAGGTAAAATTTTAATTTAACAAAAACAATATGCTGTTATGTTAACGGTGATATAAAACGCTTGTGATACATAGGGTGATTTTTCAAAGGTTTGATTTAAAAAACGTGAAGAAGTCGCGAATAGACTATACCAGCGGTATCCTCCAGTACGATTCCTACGTGTGAAGATCCGCTCTTGTAGACCCAGGAAACTATCACTAATAGGGACAGGTGAGCCGATATCGTGTGGAGTGTTGTAAACACCACTTTCACATGACTATAAACTCAATGTAAATGAAATATGTTCTATAAACTAAATCCTGATAATCCTAGGCACACCAGTGGAAGGTCCAAAGCCCCTGTCACGCTGTCAAATTTTCGCCTTCAATTGTATTTGACAATAAAATTTGAAGACAAAATATGGCCATCAAATTTTTCCTTCCAACAAACTTTATCAAATAATCTTAAATGTGTTTCAAAATGTGTCACACCGTCAAAAAATTTTACTGGGATAATCTAATATGAATTATTATTTAAAAATTATTTTCATAGTGAGATATTGCTTTCGTTTTTCAATGCAGTCCATTACAGGAAGAAATGTAAATAATGTTGTGATTTATTTTCGCTTCTATACTAAATTCAAATTTTATTTTTCAAAGATTTTTTCTGCAAAATTAAATTCAATGCCTTTGAATTTGTAATATTATGAGCAATATTCACTTTAAATAGCATTCATGCCCAGACAGCTTCTACGTAGATTAATTATCTATATAACCTACGTCGTTTCCAGCTATTGTTCGTTATTTTAAAGTTTCTTAACGTCAATTTTGGTCGTGCATGATTGTGATTGGCTGAGATTGTCGAACATCAAACAAATTTCATTTACCAAGAGATTTTGGCCAATAACATGCTTCGCTTGCTGTGGCAACAGTTTATAATAGGACTTTTCCTGTACCGACACGATATTCTTCCTGCTCATAAAGCAGTATCATTTGCTTCGTTGTTTCAAGGCAATGAGATGTAACTGCAGACACTTTCGAAATTAAATGAAATTATGCACTAGAATCACCCCTTACAACGGGCTTGTTGCAAAACGTCTATATGTGCCTGCGAGAGTTGACATTTTCATTAGCTGCTGCATTTTGCTTGCGTCACGTTTACATTTTCCTTACCCACTCAGAACTCAACTGCTTTACCGACGAATGTTTTTTAATGGCCCACTGTGTTGAAGTGTGTGGCCAGTTTAACATGCACCTATATTAGTCATACGCGTGACTAGTGTTTATGAAATCATTATGCTCACTAACGTATATTATAGTTGAGCGGTTTTATTCGGCCAAACAATATCTTTTGAAAGTCAAATTTTGAATTTTTTATGCTTTATGCTTACTAAACTAAAGAGTGAACTCGAGATTTCAAAACTGAGTCATTACTAACAAATCGTTGCCCGTATGGTGCTCGGGCATCGTGTTGAAAGTGTTAACTGGTCCGTTCAAAGCCGTGACCTATTAATTACACTGCTACTGCGTTTGGAACTAATAGGTCCCAGGTCACTGTTGGAAGACAGGTTTTTAATGGTAAACGAGCATTTAAATTATATATTAAAAAACTAAAAATGTGTGCGTATTGCCATACTGTTTCATGTGAAATTATTACTCTATCGCAGGATACTCCACCCGGAAAATGTGTACGTGGATGTCAACGTAAATCATCATCGAAACCCATTTCAAGTGGTTCGAAGCCCATTATAATCATGAAGCTTTACCGTCCTTTTAACGTTTCTTCCCATAATTGCAGTATAAAATAGAAGATTCAGCCCACTTTTTACGCTAACACAACTGGTTAGCTCTTCCAAAAACCGCCTTCCTGACCTGGTGGCATTGGGTGGGGAGCATCAGCGAACGATAATACTCAAATAAACAGCCACTGGGAACTTTATGGAGGACGTGGCCCTTCTCTCGACGACGACGAGCAGTTGGAGAGGACGATGGGCGGGATGCTGGACGCAGGACCAGTCGGCGGGAACCTGGTGGGCCACTTCGCGGCAGATAAGTCTCGCCGGCGCCCCTTCGACACCCCACCGTGCCATAAATACTCGCCCTCTCCTCTCTCTCTCTCTCTCTCTCTCTCTCTCTCTCTCTCCCTCCCTGCTTTCTGCTGCGCTCGGGTCGTTGCACTCCCACAGACGCGCCAAGTGTCTTCCCCAACTCTCTGTCGAGGTGACGACGTCGTGGGTTCCAGCCCTACCTCCGTCTTCCCCTCCTCATTCGCTACACAACACTTCTTTACAAGGCAGGCAAATAAAAGTTTGTGCTCTACACTTGTGTACTTCAGTCAGTTTTAAATACATAGTCGACAGATGGCAGCCGCCGGAAGCTGGGAACCACGAGGTTACGGGTTCAGATACCAGGTAATTTATGCCTGCGTGTCGTTTTCAAACGTAACTTCTGGCTTGCTTAGTTTGCAAGGCCTCCCGCCATCGCCATCTCCCGACGGGGAGGAGGGCCGGTTTAACTCTCCAGCAGATAAACAAAGACTTTAATACATTTTAAAAAGTGACAAATAATAGTTTTACTATCTTCAGTAAGGCCCTGTCTAGGTAGTGAGAATTTGGAACGTGTAACATTTCGTCTAGCAGTGTCTCTTGGATCGTAGCTGACAGTGCAAACGTTGTGAGGTGAGCGGAGCTATGGTTTACAGTAAGTTAACACTTTCGAAAGCAACCTTGATAAAATCCCTTCTTCTAACTGCATATATTGTAACGGGAACAATGCCTGGAGTTGATACTTTTAGCAATGATGACAGCGAAATACGGAAATCAGTTCTGTATCATAATATCTTTTTTTAAAGTGAAACGTTTTCAGTTGGAGATCATCTCAATTGATTTATTTTNAATCAGTTCTGTATCATAATATCTTTTTTTAAAGTGAAACGTTTTCAGTTGGAGATCATCTCAATTGATTTATTTTATTTTTACTTCTATCGGCGTGAGAAGTGGCGTAGTGGTACGATGTACGTTTCTAATTGTTGCAATTGTTGTTGTATTGTTAAGAAAAACAAGTCGTCAGTCCACAACAGTTGTAATTTTTACATGTCGCGGAAGGCAGCGAAGTTGGTAGAAAGAAGNAGAAAAACAAGTCGTCAGTCCACAACAGTTGTAATTTTTACATGTCGCGGAAGGCAGCGAAGTTGGTAGAAAGAAGAAACTAAAAGACTTTCAAGAGTGTTCGTAATTGTGAAGCAACGGTGCCGCGGGACCCCACAGCAGTTTTCGCTGTACTCCTGTGATTCGTCCAAAAATCATCGATTCATGCTCCACAGCCACGTTTCACCCAAAATACTGTGTTAATGTCGATATCACTATGTTCAGTTGGCTACACTGAATGCCAAAGTACAGTTCTGAACTCATAGTGCCCGCACATGAGCTGTGCGCTGAACTCTCGCTTCTGCCCAGCGCACGCGAGCGGCAATAGGCCACATGTACATTTTTTGCTGGCACTTGGTTTTCATTCATTTGTGTGTTAGAAATGTATTTACAAAGTCTCACGATTTAAAAATTAGTTTTGGAAAATTATGATTGAATTAAAGTTTTACGTTTGAAACGCCCGCCAAAACGCGCCTGCTCACTCCGTGACGTCACAAGTCAGATACAACCTCGGCCGCCGCGTTTGTTTACTTCAGCGGTGATGCGTATTTGGTTAAATAGAAATTGTTTGAAGTAATTAAAAGAGAAAATAAACAGTCAAGTATACCAAAATCATCGAAATGGTTTCTTGTACCGCAGTGTACTAGTACATCTCGCAAAACACCTGATAAAATATTTGTTAGTTACAAAAAACGAAACAAACNGTACTAGTACATCTCGCAAAACACCTGATAAAATATTTGTTAGTTACAAAAAACGAAACAAACAGGAAGACGTGGTCTCGCAGTCAGGCGAGACGTTGAAGATGTTTCATCAAAATCAGTTCTTTTTGTTTGCGAAGACCATTTTGACGTACATAATTATATTTTGGGTGTTTATGTTTCCCCTATGTAGATAGTTTTAACACTGAACTNGAAGACCATTTTGACGTACATAATTATATTTTGGGTGTTTATGTTTCCCCTATGTAGATAGTTTTAACACTGAACTTCTTAATATATACTATTTACATCTGACCTAACCTTCATTAAGTTACTATGGTATTGTTTAATACGCACCACAGCGCGTTTAGCAATTCGTATGTGATGTAGACGTGAGCAAAAAAAATATATTTGCGTATTTCAAAATAATAAAGGCATATAAATATGTTTACAAAAAATTTATCCAGACAATGTAAATTATACATTTTGTAATTTTATACATTCCAAGTTAGGCCTAACAGGCGGAATTTGGTATAGATATGTTTTTATTAGTTTAATATAACTTTTAAAATTCGTTTCAAGAGCCCATATATCATATTTAGGCTATATTCACATTGTATGCCTAAATAATGTCATGATGTTAAGCCATTCAAATTAAACATTAAATTATTTAGGTGGGGCTCAGAGTCCCTCGTACAAAAAGTTGGGTTTGTATTATGCAGTATCTTTCAAACCTAGTAATTTCTGATAAATTTAAGTTGTTTAAATTTGTCTATAGCTAGCTTTCATAAGTCTAACAATTTAAGTTAAATAGCAACTTAATGTTTGCTTTCAAAACACTAAAATACATGTTTTTAGAAATGTTTACTTTCATATTTGCCCTTCTCCTTTTTCTAAGTTACTGAGATGGACGATGCAATAATTACGAGTGTGTCATTACGTTTTACGTGTGTTACTTATAGCCTTTTCCCTTAAACAGATAGAAAACAACTTTTGAGAATAAAACAAATCCTTAAACTTTTATTAAGGATTTTCTTAGCTGTATTTAATCTCATCCCAGGTATTAAGTGTTTCTCAAACTACCATATCTATTTTTTCAGTTGATGTGCACAGTTCTTACAGTTTAAAAAAGAAAGTGTAGACACAGCTATCGTGACGTCAGAATAATAAAAGTATGTTAGGTACACAAAACGTAAGAAACAATAAGATAATCTAGTTATTTTTTAAATAATTTTTTTGTTCCTGAACACTACATTTGAGGCCTCAATATAGTGTTTATAAACGAAGTGGAACGCGGANGAAGACCATTTTGACGTACATAATTATATTTTGGGTGTTTATGTTTCCCCTATGTAGATAGTTTTAACACTGAACTACTTAATATATACTATTTACATCTGACCTAACCTTCATTAAGTTACTATGGTATTGTTTAATACGCACCACAGCGCGTTTAGCAATTCGTATGTGATGTAGACGTGAGCATAAAAAATATATTTGCGTATTTCAAAATAATAAAGGCATATAAATATGTTTACAAAAAATTTATCCAGACAATGTAAATTATACATTTTGTAATTTTATACATTCCAAGTTAGGCCTAACAGGCGGAATTTGGTATAGATATGTTTTTATTAGTTTAATATAACTTTTAAAATTCGTTTCAAGAGCCCATATATCATATTTAGGCTATATTCACATTGTATGCCTAAATAATGTCATGATGTTAAGCCATTCAAATTAAACATTAAATTATTTAGGTGGGGCTCAGAGTCCCTCGTACAAAAAGTTGGGTTTGTATTATGCAGTATCTTTCAAACCTAGTAATTTCTGATAAATTTAAGTTGTTTTAATTTGTCTATAGCTAGCTTTCATAAGTCTAACAATTTAAGTTAAATAGCAACTTAATGTTTGCTTTCAAAACACTAAAGTACATGTTTTTAGAAATGTTTATCAAGGGTGATCTTACTTTCATATTTGCCCTTCTCCTTTTTCTAAGTTACTGAGATGGACGATGCAATAATTACGAGACCAGGCCCACAAGTGTGTCATTAAATAGCCTACGCGTTTTACGCGCTTTACTTATAACCTTTTCCCTTAAACAGATAGAAAACAACTTTTGAGAATAAAACAAATTCTTAAGCTTTTATTACGGATTTTCTTCGCTGTATTTAATCTCATCCCAGGTATTAAGTGTTTCTCAAACTACCATATCTATATTTTCAGTTGATGTGCACAGTTCTTACAGTTTAAAAAATAAAGTGTAGACACAGCTATCGTGACGTCAGAATAATAAAAGTATGTTAGGTACACAAAACGTAAGAAACAATAAGATAATCTAGTTATTTTTTAAATAATTTTTTTGTTCCTAAACACTACATTTGAGGCCTCAATATAGTGTTTATAAACGAAGTGGAACGCGGAAATACAAGTTTGCCGGCCGGCAGCCCGCAGCTGCTCGAGAAGCCGTGCGGTGTCGGGTAGTGACTAGCGTGCTAGCTTTAGGACTACTGTCACCATACTACTCGTTATCTGACATTTATAAAGCGAAAGTGTTTTATAAATACTGAAACGTGGTTTAGAATCCGGAAATATTTGTAACCTTCTTTCTCAACACAACATTACGTTTCATTTCTAAATAATGTAGTTAATTTATCACAGACATCAAGCATGGCGCGCGACAACACAATACGCTCACTGCAGTCGCCGTCATTACAATTGTTATTCTTGTGAATGTAATACCTATTCCATATTTTAATTTCCANACGCTCACTGCAGTCGCCGTCATTACAATTGTTATTCTTGTGAATGTAATACCTATTCCATATTTTAATTTCCAACATTGAATCCTAACAATCGTAAACATAAACACAGATTATAATAATAATACGTCATCAATAAAACGTACAAACAAATAAGTTTTAACATGTGATGTAGGCCTACAGTCGCTTTGAAGATCACGACTATGCGATATGAGACACGTTATTACCTTTGTAATTTTACACTTCTTATTTCATGTTCTACAAAACAAAGGGAATTTAAGTAATCAAGTAGCATATCGGTATTTGCTCGTGGCAGATTGTCCGACTGCGCTTTCACAAAGTTGCCTTCCATTTTAGTGCTACGTGTTTGCAACGTGCCGGGGCCGGCCGCCGGCGTATGACTAGTGACGTCAAACCAATGAGAGAGCGTTCTTCATTCACGTGACACCGGGCGCGAAAGTTACTGTTTTAATACTCAAATAACTTTGTCAAACCCGATTTTTATGCAACAAACGACGCATTTTTATTTTCATACGCATAGACAAATGTGTTCGTATCATTTTCAACTATATTTTCGAAATTTTCATGTTGCCTATTGTACACAAGAAGAAGGGGCGGGGGCGGAAGCCAAGAGGCACTTCCGGCCGTTTTAAAATCTCGCATTCAGCAATGAATGCACCCAAGTGGTAAAACAACATGACCAAGTCCGCAAATACTAACATGGGCACCCGCACTGCAAGGAGGGCCTCGACTCCTCAGCACAGATCTTGATTGGAATTTTGCAAAATGTTTTGATTGTGGTTACTTAAAAATAATTACACAATATTTTTGGTTTTCATTACATTTCTGTAATATTTAAGTGTGGTATTAATTTGAATGTAACTTGTAGCACAGCAGAGAAGATTCATTTTTCCATAGCAGATCCTATGCGATTAGTTTTCTAAACAACCAATATGGGTGGTCTTCCTTACATGAACTCAGTTGATATTATTATTATTTGGTTATCATTCTTACTTGACAATATTAACTTTTAGACAGTATTGTATATACAGCTGAAAATTAAAATGTTTTGCTTAGAAAATGGTTAAAATAGTTCATATTTAAGTTTGTGCTTCACTTTAACTCGGCTGTCCACGGTAAAATGAGCACTTTTGAAGCCCTAGTTACTTTTTCCGTATCAGTCAATTTTTTTTTTTTTCATCTTTCCATCACTTTTCAAAATAAACATTGTATATAAACGCAGTGTATATATTTAACCGGGCTCTAAAGTTAATGTCTAAGGCTACAATAAAATACATTTATTGACCATTATTCCAAATGAGAGGGCTTGAAAAAGTGCTCACTTTACCGCGACACGTGAAGCTCGTGCAGGCACGACTCGCACTGCCCGCGGAGCTGCAGTGAGTATGTGGGTGTGTGTTGCAGATGGCGCTGGTGGAGGTGGCCGCCGACGTATCTGCCCGCGAGGCCCGGCTACGGCACGTGCACGACTTCTGCCCAGCGCAGCACGTGAGTGATCCACGCTTTCTTTCTTCCTGCAGCCCTCTACATTTATATTTGCAACACTGCCATGTCCCGGCGCGCGGAGTGCTTTACAAACCGTGGTTTGTTTTTGTTGGGGTGAAGTACCCACAGAACACACACACACATGCGCACACGCGCACCATTTTCTGCTGTGAAAGTGTTAACTATTTTCACTGTTATTTGGAACACCTGTGAATCAGCCCCTAACTGCCGGTAGTCCTCCATCCAGTACACACGTTTTATCCTTCTACGAATAGATAGCTAACTGTTCGAAAAAATAGCTATTTCAGTTGTCATAAATAAAATTAAAACAAAAAGACAATTTTTTTTTCATTTACGCATTATAAGTAATTAATTTCCAGTTATTTTTTTTTTTTACTCGAATACATTACAGGCGATTACTAGAGGTACGTGGATT
This sequence comes from Clitarchus hookeri, assembly GCA_002778355.1. Taxonomy (NCBI): domain Eukaryota; kingdom Metazoa; phylum Arthropoda; class Insecta; order Phasmatodea; family Phasmatidae; genus Clitarchus; species Clitarchus hookeri. The sequence continues at coordinate 137,920 of NQII01005090.1, read as the reverse complement.
TCGCAAATCCATTTTGCAGAAACCTAGACTTCTCAGTCCGTTACGTACTAGGACCACAATTATTTATCACTGGCTGCTGTCATTCCGCAAGCCTTTTTTTGTTCAAGTTGGTTGCGCGTGATATGGCCACGTTATTTCATCCTGTTCGTCACTGGATATAGTTGAAGAGGGCGTGTGAAAACCACTGTAGTCCAATAACTAGAGACCCGGAAATTTCGCGAGTTCATTTGAGGACAAGCTGGACTTTAAACACATGTACATTTAACTTTCTATCCAATTGAATCGCAGTTTGTAAGCCACGCCCTTGACGAATTGAGCCAATAACTAACCTCTAAGAAAAAAAGGCCGAATCCTGTGCTACCTGGTATGTGGTTAAACTGGAGCTAAAGCCAATAAACAACTGAGCCCCGAGTGAATCCGCGAAATTTCCGGGTATCTACTAACAATGTAAGTGACGCTAGAATATATATATGCTTGAAGTCTAGCCTTTCACTGAAATAATTTCTGTGGTTACAAGCACGACGTGCCCAGTTATATAGGCTGTTCACGGTTATTGTGGCACTTTTGAACTCACCCTTTAAAAAATGTCACTGTCCCTTTAAGTTGTTCAACGACGAAGGGATAGTAGTTATGTGTAATATTGTTGAATTATGAGTGTTAGGTCAACAGTTAAGAGCACTGAAATGATCTATTTTGCTATCTGTTATTTTAATTCTTTTAAGTATAAGCATAAGCAAATTTGTAAAATATTTATTTTTCTAATAATTTCGCAGTTTCACTTGACCGACACACGAATAAAGTGATTGGGCCCACGGCAATGTTAATTTTACGTATGGCGAAATAATACACTAAGTGCATATAAGTAGATCTTAATCAGGGATTTCAAAAGTGCTCAGTTGACCGTGAACAGTCTGTAAGGAATATACCAGCTCTGCTTGAACTTCGCGAAATTCCCATATCTGTACTCATCGTCCAGTTGTTCATTTATCTCTTTTCAGCCTCTCCGTCCTTCTTTGCAATTTCGGAGGTCGAATCTCTGCTGAGCGTACTGAAGTTATCACGGCAGACGACGCCTTTCTCGAGCTCCCCCTTGGAACGCACGAGTGTGAGTGGTGGAGCGGGCGTGTTTGACGACTTTCACGCTCGAGAAGGCTTTCTTCGATATAGTTGAGAAACGAGAGCGGAACTGTAGGAAACCGCGGAGCTAATGGCTCTCGGTGGATGTTCGCTGGCCGCCGGCGCGGCTCCATTGTCGCTGCCGACGCCGGCGTCTCCCGCCCGGAGCTACAGATGCTGGGCTCCAGTCTCGGCGGGAGATGAGACTGTCTCCCCCCCCCCCNCGTTCCCACCGACTTTTTCCCTTCCTAGGGCCTTTGCTACCGCACGCTTCATCACCGTCTCCGGCAAACCTTCCATGTATAAAAAACAAAAGTGGATCGAAACCTGTACTGTGAAATACTTTGATCTCTACTTCAAACGTATAATCGCCGAGATGGTAGGGTTTTTCTCGCTGATAGCATGCGTAGTGCAGACACAAAAAAATGCAATTGGTTTTGGGAAAGAAAAATGCCCTGTAAAAGTATTTATTGAGCGAATTCCAGTAAGCTATATTACTACCAAAATGTTATTCTATGTTTTGAGGATATTATACTGATCTGTGACACATCGATTGAAATTTTAAATGATTATCAAATCAATAAATTAAAAAATAACTTTCAGCAGTTACTTTTTTTATCGCAATTACGAGTGTTTACAATCGATTTAAGGATAATCTAAGAAATAAAAAAAAAATTTTGTTTTATATCTGTTTGGATTTAGTAATAAAGCAAATATTCTTTATATTTAGTGTTTGATTGATGAAGTTACTTTGGCTAGATGATTTATCCAGTTTTTAGAACGGCAGACATAGCATTAGATTATATCCGTAAATAAAATTAGTTTAAATGTTCATTATTTATTCGATAAAGATAAACGCGATATAGGCCTTACGCCTTTGCACAATTTACAAACAGTACTAAAGTTAAAATATGGTAATTATTAAATAATAATATTTGTAACGTACAGGTAGTTGTAATATGGGAGAGCTAGCGCAGAAGATCTAGGAAGCTCTGGTTATTGGTGGGATGCCAATAAATTTCCGCGCGTGTTAATGAATGATGTTCGGAAAAGCAGGTCACCATCAAAGTGCGTCGGGAAATGCGTCACGTAGCGCCTGCCGCAAGGCAACCACCGGCATGCAAAAGTTGCGTAGGCTGCATATCTTGCAGGCGGCACAGCAGTGATGAATTTCTTGTGAATATTCTGGTTGTGATGTGGGAAGGCGAGGTACGGTAATCACTTCCCCACAATGTAGACATTCAAGGCAAGAACTAAAGTTGAACTGCTTGACACAATTTGGCGTTAGATTTATTGACAAGATATTCGAATGCTGGTAACTATCATATATATAGCAATAATCGATACATTCGTTTTTCAATTTAAAAATCGCCAACTTTTTGGGAAAATATATGGCTATAAACGTCAAAATCAGTTACTATGCCAAAATAATTTACCTTAAAATTAATAAAATAATAATATCTACAAATGTATCGTGAAAAAAAACTGTTTCAAAACAAAAATTTTCTGAAGGGAGTTTTTAAGAAGATTAAATTCCGTTAAAATTAAAAAGGTGGTTTTATATATTTTTTTTTTATTATGGTGTGCTACACAATAAAGTTTTATACATTGTTAACAATTTTTTTGCGTGTACTAATTTCGCGTTTTTTTGTTTACGTCATTGTTCTAAAACTGTCACAATTTTTTTTTTATTCAAATAATAGATAGTGTATCAACTATTGCTGTATGTGATGGTTTTGTATTTTCAAAAACATAGTCAGTAAAACAAACCCCTTCGAGATAATAAGTAGTTTCAATTCCAATTTCTGACTTTATATTTGGGGAATTCACTCACAGCGAGACCTTTCAATAGCCCCTAAGCTGTTTGTTGCCTAAGTGCGTGGCGTGCATTCGTGCCCGGTTGTAATGCGGTACTTCACATGGGCGGAACACGCGGACGTGTATTTACCGCACGCTGCGCATTGCGTGCGTATTCCGGCCGGCAGCTACCTCACCACTGCACATTTCTTTTTGTCGATCGACTCTGCGAAAAACCACATATTCAAAATGAAGTAGAAAGATTCTCGTCTTCTGCACGTGTCCGCAACATGGACTCGTTCATCGCCAGAGTAACTGTCTAAGTCATATGGTCAATAGTCATGAACGTGATTGTTTACACTTGAATTTTCGACGAATCCAGGCTTTAAATGAATGAAAAACTTTGAATAACTCGAATTTATTCTACTTTCATTGTAACTTTAAAGTTAGAGGAAGAGTAGAAACATCTTAAAGAATTTACGTAGCCTGCATAAACAATGTTTTAATCTCAAATCCTAGCCACGGTTCTTTTAATTGTGCTTTTGTCAGAAAAGCAGTCCGATGTTGGAACTAGATTGCCCACTGCGCAGCTTACATGAGCACTTTACCTCTAGTTGCCCTCTTCGAACGAAACTGGTATTCTGATGTAATGACAGAGGATGGTGCCTGCAAAACCTATAACCAATGTGGCTCACGCGTGTGTACAGGTGTGTATGGTAGGCACCCGTGATGCGTTTTCCAAATACTGTGGAGGTGATCGCTTGCGTTTCTAGACGAGCATTTACAAACGAAATGTTCTAATTTTTGTACTTGCCTGTACGAAACCATACCATATTAAAGATAACACCAGCTGTCTGAAAATGCGAGATGGTTATACATCATAGATATCGTCGACTATGCAAATCCATTCCAATTTCACAAACCGTATGATGAAATGATTGATATCACAAGCGGTAATGTGAGCAGCCCCCTCCCCCCTCCACTCTCCCGCCTGCAAAAGTGAGAAACCACCCGATAACAATGCATATATATATATATATATTAAACTTTGTAACTTATAAATTTGTATACATATATGCGCGTGAAAACCCCTACGCAATACCACGACGAACGACTTATGTGGTGTCATCGCTAACCCACATGTTTATTTAGCATCAAAAGCTTTCATACTTAATACAAGATCTCCGAAACTTAAATATATGTACAGTAAATACAGTACGACACATCACTGTAACGTGCGGCCAAACAGGTACTCCCATGTTAAAAAAAATACTGGAAATCGTTATAAAATGCTAGGATATGAAACTGGCCAGTCCTTCATCTAATATGCGAATTTCACCTAACAATTTGATATACACATTAAGGAGTTTTACACACAGCCCATACACAATCATCGAATATGCGTTAGAATAAACTTTCGAAGGCCAGTACATAAGTTTCACAGTAACATAACAACTAATGGTTATAATAACAAATAAAAAGTCTGTTTCACATGATAATTGTGTAATTATTGCGTGCTACCGATTCGAAGAGGAAATATTTTAAGCATATATAAGAAAAAAATATCTGTACGAAGACAGACCGCACTCTCCAGAGAAAGGATAATACTAGGAATCCACAACATAGTATGTACATACACTGTTAGAAGAAATTTATGTAGATTTACGGAAACTTTTACGGAAATGTAGAGTTAATTTACGGAAAGGCACTCCGTAATGACGAATAACGGAAATGAGCTCCGTAAATATAAAATACGGGAGCTATTCGTATTCTTATGGCTTCGATTTGGAGACACGAACAATGCTGATGATACCTGATGCTTATAAAATCCAACTTCACAATACTACTTCTTGTAAAATAGTAGTAGGTGAGTGGCGAACTACTCATGGAGTGCCAATTCTTCGATTCTTTATCAAATCCCGTTACAGGACAAAACCTTCTGTATACACACTGAACTACACACATAACGAAAATAAAATATTTTTTTTCGTAACCTCGTTTTATAAAGCGCAAATAAAACAAAACAGCTAGCGCTCTAACACGACTTGAAACTAAGAGAGGTGCGTTCATCGCTTTCGTGCAAAATCCATATTTACGAAATACAATACTTCGAGTTAAGGTCAAGTAGGCGTGTGGTTCGAGTTATTGAGTGTTAATTTTTCGATATGTTAAAATTCCACTACAGAACAAAGTACTTAATTTTTTTAATATCTCTGTTATACACAGGGAAATACATTACGAAAATAAACCTCTTTTTCTTAGCCCTGTTCGTAAACCTGAAATAAAAAAAAAAACTCGCAAACATTCTAACATGACTAGAAACTGAGAGAGGTATGTACATACATCCTTCTGCATAAATCCAGTATTTGCAACACTGCCTCCTGTAAAAGTGGGGTAGTTGAATGGATAAGGTGTTAAATTGTAAGTTTTTTTTCCGAGCTAAAATCCCGCTACCGGACGAAATTGTTTAAACTTTTTATAGTAATTTTGATACACAGTAAATCACCCATATAACGAAAGTAAAATTTTTTTGTCACCCCTTTTTATAAATAGTATATTAAAAGAAACTTGCAAGTTTATGGACACGTTCTGTGAATTCCCTGAGATTTATGTGAAATTTACGGAGAAAATGTTATTGAAAAAACAAAGAGTCCTTAATTTTAGGAAGATGTCTGGATAATTCGTAACCGGTACTTTCCGTAATCTTACGGACATTTTTTCTAACCGTATACCAAAAACCTATTTAAACACAAAAACACATTCTGTACATCCACCAACTAGTAGTACTGAGGCCATCTCCGATCTGTCACTGAACAATATTTTTACACCCGTCTGTATGCATTTGCAAGTTATGCACGTTAAAAAAAAATATTACGAACCCTGCATTAATTTAAAAAAAGAATAAAAGTGTTAGATATTGTTTATAAGTCAATTTATGTGTGTAGTGTTTATAAATTCGAAATTTGTACGCACAGTAAAAACACGACAAAATACATAATCTATACGTTGCACGTTATTCTCACAGCATAGCTTTTCTAAAACATCCTTTTCTTCAATAAACGTGTATGTCAGTATGCGTGCAAACAGAACGAATTTATTTGTGGTATTTGTTTTTTTTAATCTACAAGCCCCGAGTGCAAAACGAACACAACTATCAGGAACAGCGGAATAATATTGTATATTATTCTCTTGCAAGTGCAGTATGTTGACTACGACCTTCGATAACATTTTCGTGTGGCATACAAAGAGTAACTGAACAGCACCGACAATGTACAGCTGCAGGTTTGTCACGAAAAAAAAATGGAGTTGAAAACGTATTATCGCAAACCGGTGATTAGTTNTTATGCAACTTGCAGGAGACGAGTCCAGTATGTGACGACATGGTGCGGAGTTGGGGGAAGGAGTTGTGACGTGTCTGGCGGGCACCTCTGATTGACGGTTCACATTTAACTACAAGATCGGGGACTGCCTTCCCTTTTGAGAAACGTCTCGATACTGAATTAAGTAATTTGTGGACGTGCGTAAGTGTGGAATTATCTAGAAAGATATATTATATTTTAAAATATATCCCCTTATCCCACCGAAGAGGGTTTTTGAGCGCGTTGTGAACCGCGGGTCTGGCGAGTGTTCTTAGTCACTCGATGGACTACAGCGGTTACTGCAGCACATATAAAGCGATCTGTGTGCCCGAAGTGACTGCGGGGAGCGAACACGGTGATTCCAGACGTATACTGCTGTGTTTGTGATCCAACTAGGTGGCAGAGCATAGCTGGCATGACTTCACGACAGACTTACAATTAGAGCACTCGAATAAACCTAGTGTATTTGCTCTTCACTGTAAATTGAGCACTTGAGGCCCTAGTTGCTTTTTCCTTTCAATCATTTATCATCCTTGAACCACCTTTTAAAATAAATATTCCCTTGTAAGTAATATACCCAGTGTATATATTCCACCGCACTCGGCAGTTAGCATCTGAGGTTAAAATAATATATATTTTATTGACTACTATTCCAAATAAGAAGACTTTCAAAAGTGCACACTTTACCGTGAATAGCCTATACCGGACTGTATAATTTTGTTTTGTAAACTCTTTATGGTTCACTAAACATTTTTGAAAGCACTGCTTAAGCTTTACTTCTCTCCTCATTTTGTATCGCTCCGCCATATGAAAAATTCACATAGCCATGGACCTGATGACTTTATTCGTACGTCAGTCAAGTGAAAATGTTACTTTGTTGAGAACCTAAACGTCTAAATAATATGCTATTTCGTACTCTAATGTGTAAAGCTGAAAAAAAATATGATCTCGATTTTTCATAAATTTAAACATTATACTCGCAGTACAACCTTAAGACTTGGAACTACTTTTCCTTAATTCGCTGCCAACTTAATTGGGATCCTGTATGCCAGTGTGTACGATAACATTATGCAGTTAACGGGCAGTAATTTTTTTTCAGAGGTTCATTTCAAGAATGCTTACTTTACCACGAACAGCCTATAGTAAGATTAATTATATATTTAATTGATTGACAAAAGATATTGAATAAAGATTTTTTTTTCGCGCTTAAAACTAATAAAGAGAGTGAAAGACATATATTTTTGCGGTTAATAAATTAAGTCATTATATTTTAGCTTTTTTATTTCATTAAGACATATAATTCCTGGACCTGGTCACGCCCAGGTATTTGATACAGTTTATACTACTTTTAATAAAAAGCATTCGTTAAGAAATAATTGTTGTTGCAGTCTTTATTTTGCCTATAATTTTGATAATCGTAAGCAAAATTATTTATAAATACGTAACCTATTATTAGCCATCACGTCAAAATGATCTAAAAATGTTTCCTTGTGTAAGTATATAAACGCCGAAGTTTTCGAGGACTTTGTGCATAAATTTATTAAAGACGCATGCGAATACCTGCCTTGCGAGATTACAGTGTATCGTTAATCACTTTGCGCAACCACACAAAATCTCTACTGTCGTGCTACCATCTTGCAGGCTTTCCAACTGTTTTTAATGAATTTATCCGTGAATTACTCAGAAATTGTAGAGTTACGTTTAATATTGAATACCCTCTGAAGTATTTGAAATTAACAAGTCACTCAGCTCAGATTTCAAAGGCATATAGCCTACCGGCCGTACGAATCACTTTAGACCGTAGGTTGTTTGTTTTGTTCTTATTTTTTCGTAACGAACCAGTATTTGCAATTTGTTGGTGTTACTTAAACCCTGAATAGTTCGAGGCATCCACACTGTTCACGGTTAATTGAGCACTTTAGAAAATAATCTTTGAAAAAATGTCGCTACTTCCTTGCTATTCATGGTAAAGTGAGCACTTTGGAAATCCCTCACATCTGTAAATAAATATATTTTATTTTAGCCATAGACATTAACTTCCGGTTGTGGTGGTTATTACTTACACGGCAATATTTAATTTGAAAGGTAGTTAAAGGATAAAAAAAATACTGAAAGGAAAAAGTAACTATGGCCTCAAAAGTGCTCACTTACCGTGAATAGCCTATACTTGGATGTATTTTAACTTGCACATTTACTGGAATACGCGTAGTAAAATTGATCACGACGGAGGGAAGTAGTGCCAATGTCGTAGCGTTGGCGTAAAAGTTTTAACTAAATATTTGTGAATACTGAAATGATTTATATTGCATTGTATTTTTTAAATGCACTTAAGCGTAAGAGTGTATAAAATGTTTACTTTTCTATAATTTCACACTTTCGCTTAATTGACGCATCAGTAAAGCGATCAGTCCCATTGCAATGTTAATTGTACATGTGTGCATATAAGTAGATCTTAAGTAGGAAGTGCTCAATTTGCCGGAGAACAGCCTATAAGTATCATGTGCACGCACTCAGATATTCAAGCTTACGTATGCAGCAGCATCGGAATACATTGGCGGTGGGAACTGAAGTGAACCTGACAAACCTGTCGACCTTTGGAAACGTCGAAAAGGTTCCCCACGCGCAAAAATCTGTGTGCATGGGATCGAACGTGGGTAGTAATGGTGAAAGGCAAAGTGGCCTGACAACTAAACTGCAAGGACGCTGAATTATTTAAATAAGTAAAAGTCTCCTTCCCAGATGTTTGTGAGAGTGTTTGTATTTATTCTGTCCGATTATTGGTTTAGGAACGCTTATAGCCTTCGAGCACGCATCGCAGTATCAAACTAAACGCGAAATGCGGCATCTCGTTCTCTTCTCGAGCGCGGCATCCCTCTAGAATATGTCAAGCACTAACACGACAGCGGTTAGCTGGCTCGCCTGCCACCAAGGCGAACCGGGTTCAATCCCCGGTCGGGTCACTCCCAGATTTTCGCATGTGGGAATCGTGTCGGACGATGCCGATGGTCAGAGGGTTTTCTCGGGGATCTCCCGTTTCACCCGCCCCTTCATTCCGGCGCTGCTCCTTACTCACCTCAGCCACCCTCATCGGCTCTCAAGACCTCGCTGTTAAGAGACGCCCAAATCTCTTTCCTCACTCGCTCACTAATACGACACACAACACGACGGCAATTCTTACTTTCACAAATATTTCAATAATATCTTAACTATAACATTTACTAATAAAATATTTTCTTAAAATCTACGCATAAAACTGATATTTGACATACGCACGCGTTGTTTTCCAGAAATTCCGTCGCAAGTTAAGGGCAGCGCCTACCTGGCGCTTGAACTGCGTTGCTGTGTGCTTGAAATCCGTGTTTTTTTTTTTTTTTTTTTACTAAACCATGAAACGTGTATCCATGATACCAATGTACGAAAATAAAACACACTTCAGGCGAGGTACGTATAATACTCTCAAAACATCGTGTACATTAGAAATGCTATTCCATTCCCGAGCCCTCCAACATAGCTGGAAAGGTTTTTCCACACGGCTGTATCTCTAAATATACTGGTTGGAAACATGGGAAACTATTATAGCAACCTGCATTGAATTTTGTTACAGACTTTCCACCGATAAAATGATAGTGTCACCGCTTAAAGTCCCATTGGCACACGCAGCACAACGCAAATACTGCACGCCAGTTCAGTGCCTTGCGCGTAGGAGCGAAGGGGCATCAGTAGGGCGTGTCAGTGTCGTCCTTATCGCTCCCGCGCTTCCCTGCTTCAAACGCGCTAAAAACCTCGAAGTAGGCGGCGGGCTTAACACAAACTTTTACGTTCGGCGTACACACAAGCAGCAAATGTGACGGCGGCATCGCCGCAGCAAGACCGCACTGTCTTTGGAGGTGGTAAACCTTGCGAGCGTTGGCCACGAAAAACGTGTTATTTTCTATTTGTACCACACGCTGTTCAACTTTTGCACATTATCCGTGATTACTCTTCGCAAACAAACTTTTTTTGAGCTAATAGTTTTTGCATAAATACGTGTCAAAATCATAATTTTACTGTTCCAGAAATGTACAATAATAAAAACTGACTTAGTACATAAATGAGATAATTCACACTGAGGGAAGATTCCCAGAGATATTTCAAGTCAAAAATGTTTTTGCGATTTCCAAAAAAAATTGCTGAAAATAAGGAACTTCTTGCATATTTTTGATTTGTGGCTACCCATACATTTTTAAAAATAATTTTTCTATGCATTTTTTAAAATGAATAAAGACAAGACCTATAGTTGCTCTTGTTATATTCTGTGCATATAGTTTGAATTATTTTATTTATACATTACAAAAACAGTAACATTTTGACTTGTGACATGCCATTTTACAAAAACCATGCGATCTAAAAATATACATATATCTTAGGAAAAAGTAGTAACAGATAATGTCTGCAAGTTGAACAGTATGTGGTGCAAATATAAAATTTTAAAAAATTCCGTGGCCAACACCTTTAATTGTGGCTATTGGCCGTTGTTCGTACCGCAGCATCTTCTCGAGAGAGCTGTGTCATCCGTGATGGAAGCTCGTACGCAATTGGCGGCGTACTGACGGCAATTGTTGCTTGTGCACATGCTACTTCCGAGCATGACGGAGCACAGTTTACATCAGGGAGGAGCCGGGTTAAATTCCCGATCCGGCCATGCTAATGTAGGCTTCGCAATGTTTTTTTTCCCTCAGAAATCTGGCTTAGGAATGTTTTGTTATTTTATTTTATTTTCCCAAAGTTGCTCTTGGCGAATGCCGGGATGGTTCCGTAATACAGGTCATGGCTGATTCATTATCCGTTCCTGCTTGTCTGACCAACTTGCTCCGTCCCTAACGACCCCGCTGGATCCATTATGTTATAGTGGGCAGAAAATTTTTCCTCCCACCATTCCTGGCGTGGTCATTCATTAATTTTGCATGTGTGAAAAGTTGCTGACGTTGCCGTTGTGTGGTGAGGTTTCTTGGGGTACTCCCGTATCCTCAACCATTACATTCCGTCATTGCTCCGTCTCTCCGTCGCTTCACCGCCATCGACGCTAAAAACCTTGCTTGTACGGGGCCACCATATTTTCCTGACTCTCACGGCCCTACTAGGAGGCACTAAAATCTTCCTACTTAACTGTACAGACAGTGTGTGCAACGAAAACAGCCACCGGAACGGTTAAACATAGGGATGCCGCGGAGGTCTAGCAGAGACCACAATGTTTCCTGGCAGAAGCCGGGTCTGACTCCCCTCCACCACCTCCCAGAACCAAACCCCAATGAAGTATAGTGGGGGCGCTACTTTGCTTCTTTTCAACCGTACTTATTCAGAATTTCATTAGACCTCTGGCGTTCCCGGGAAACATGGTCCAGAATCGAGCCGCCCCATTACTCATAAGCTCAAACTTCATCCTTCCTCATGGTAAGTCCGTTCTCTAATCATTACAGTCCAACTCGCAAAGTTTCTATAAAACCTGGGATTCTCATATCAACCCCCAATAATGCCACCTCCATTGTCCAAATCACACTTCTGTTCCCATCATCTTTTGTAATGCCAATGTGATTATTTCACCTCCAGTTTAGTGGTTAATAGTATATTCGCTGTTTCTTCACACTTCTAGAATAGAATCTTTGAAAAATCATCCATGCGTGACGTGTTTGGTTTTTTTCCTAAATATGCCTGTATCACGAGCGTTTTATACTTATTGAGTCAATATAAAGTACCTTATTTTTGAATAAATTGAACTTTTAATTATATTTTATCTATAAATTATAATATTTAATTTAAAATTAATGTAAATAAAAACAGCTAAAAATAGGTGTGTTGGTAATGCCTAGTAATAAATAGTTCTTATGCAGAATATTATTAAACTTAGTGCGCCCGAATGCGGTGCGTTGTACCTTTGGTGTAATTTTCTAGTCATGGTTAATTAAGCTTTGTTAACACGAGGAGGAGGAACTGGAAGTAGAACTTTAGCAGGGCTTCAGAAAAGTTGGAAGTAACCGTGAATGGAATATAGCTGGGAGTTATTTTTCACCATAGGTATGTCGTTCATTCTGGCGGCAAGAGGAAATCAGATACAGGCGGCTATGGACCAGGAGACACAGAATTCATTAGCTTTAACCAACCACCAGTCCCCATTGGGGATTCCTTCACAGCTTCTGCCTCCCTTGCAAGGACCATAGACTGAAAATATGTGACTTTCGAGTACAAGGAACTACAGCAGTCTACGTTCCGCCAAACCACCAGGCGGTACCGCCGCGACATTCGCCGCTTGGTACACTCGGCCTTAGGCACGAAGATTCAACATAGCCTCGAGGGGAAGCACGTACTGTGACCTCTCTCGTTATGTGGCATTTAATATTTTTTTACCCTTACATTCGCCCCGAATGTTAAAATAATTAATTACAATTTTAGTTTTTTTTTTTTTTTTTAACTTAATACTTTTTCAAAAGTTGTAATAAAATATAAATATTATTTTTATTAGCTAGAGATTGCAAAACCCTCAAAATAATATATATTTACGTACTCCTTACTCTTGAATATGTATCGTTCGTTGGTCACCCCTGGTTTTCACTTTCAGTTCCTGTTTGTGAGCATTTTGTCAACTTTGACCCAAGGAATCTTTTCCCATTAGGCAGTGATGCAAGAGTCTCCGTTTCTGTTTGTGATTATTAAAACCGAATTAATGAAGTCATGGCATTTTGTTCACTGGAAATTCAGGTAACCGCCTCCTGACTGGCAGATCATTTTAATACACTGGCAGCCACCTCTCCTGGCGGTGAAACTCGCTATTAAGTTGTTAGAATCGCATATAAATAAACAAACTTCTGCTACAGAAAATAATTTGTGGGATCTCGGCGACACCAATGTAGAAGTGTGCACTATATGAAGCTGTGTCCGCTGTTTGAACCCAGGAATATGAGCGCTGATAACAAGTTGGTTTGTAGCCTACTGTAATCAATAAGTCCGGTCGTCTTTATCCTGTTTGTGCATAAGTGAACAGCATAAAACGTAAACCAACTTTTTTTCTGCGCTGGATTATATAAGTCACGCGTAGAATTGAGAATTCGATAGCCCTAACTATTGCGTAATGATGAATCAGCATTAGTTTTGTTGAGTTAACATAGGTTTTGCTGTTTAACTTAACACAAAAGTGACCTCATCAGTTATGAGCGTGGTGCAACAAAAATTGCTAAAGCAGTCTGACTGAAACAAAACTTTGTGAAACATGTGGTCAACTGTCTCGCGTTTCTTTACGCTGGTTTTTTCGGGGTGTTGGACAATCAATGGCCGTGACATTGACCCGCATGCCATCGTGCGACCGTTCCATATCTGATCGGTCAGTATTACCGTACTCGAGAGTGGAATCTTTTCTAAAGAGCGAAATGATTTCATTGTCTCTTCCACGAACAAAATATTTTCTGTCTCTCTTTACAAACCATTATCGGCTAGGATAATTGACACAAATGCTTCGTTATCTTTCATGCCAGCGGCTGTGTTAGCACAGCGGCTAGAGCGCTCGCCTCCCGCCAAGCGAACCGTGCTCAATTCCCGGCAGTTTCGCTTCCAGATTTTCGCATGTGGGAATCGTGCCGGACGATCCCGCTGGTCGGCAGGTTTTCTTGAGAATCCCCCGCTTCCTCCGTTTTTGCATACAGGCGCTGCTTCAAACTCACCTCGCTTCACCCTCATCGGCTCTCAAAACCCCGATGTTAATAGCCGTCCAAATCTCTCCACTCCATGTCGTACATTTATTCACGATTACGTGCAGTCTACGAACCATGTGGAGTAACGAGTGGCTACAGTACTAATAAAACGAATCACACGGCAATTGATGGACTGCTCTAGGTTATGGTTGATTCATATTTCTAAACACGAACGCAAGGTCTACATCTCATTGGTTGTGGTAACGAAAAAAAGTGCTTTTCGACGTGAGTACAGCCCGCATAGGAAAACGTCTTTTTTTTTTTTTTTTGCATCACCTGAAGCCATACACTGATGTGGGTTTGGAGTGATTAAGAAGCACCAAGTTGGTCTCACACGCAGCTCGGAGTTCATCATAATTTCTAAGGTCACATTTTCTGCAAGCTTTCTGTAGACAGCCGTTGTGAACGTAAAACCCAAAATTTAAATTCCTTTTTAGTCATCCCCGTTTGTGCACCTGTTTGATGCTTAACCCTTTCAGTCACAGTGTCCTCTATCTGAGACGTTGCATATAAAGTGGCGTGAATGGTCTGCACTGGACACAGCGCAACATACTACCCAATGAGAAAGGTTCCCTATATGTGGGAGACACCATTCGCTGCTGAGGCTATGTCACTGCTGCCAGTAACATAGAGCACAGATAGATTTATATTGGTCCCGATGTAAGATAAAGCGTCGTCTGGATAGCAATACAGTTCCGAACAAAAGATTTGTTTGTTGTAACGCCTAAAATTATTTATTTATTTTTTACTGTAAGGGTTAAAAGAAAACTGTTGTTTTGCGACCAGCTTAAGTTATCGTATGTTAGCAGTACACTAATTGAAGGAACCGTCATAGCTGAAATGTTTACTTACGTAATATTTACAATCTTTTCCGACTCCAACGTGTCCTTGATTGTGAAAACAATAATGGGGAAACTGTTATTGACCGCTAGGTCGTGTCACGGTGATCGAATTGAAGTATGCCTTGGGAAGGTAAATGTGGCGTGCTTGGCCTTTGGTTTATGTAGTATAGTCTGTTCACGGTTATTTCAGCACTTTTGAAAACCCTGCTTAGGATCTACTGTACTCATTTTATATCCTTCCGCTATTTGTAAAATTAACATAGCCATGGCCCTAATGACGTTATTCATGCGTTAGTTTCGTAAAAAGTCAACTTTTACGAAACTAAATGTGTTACTACTATGTAAATGTAACACTAGTATGTAAAGCTAACATACGCCAATTTTATCTGCATAAATTTAAACGTTACACACTATTTTACTTACTTCGCCTTCATGCCAGTGCGTATGATATGGTCCATCCACGATTTTTTCGCACTTTTTGAATCTAACCTTTGAAAAATCACATTATGTATGACGTGTTTGGTTATTTCATAAATATGTCATGTATCACAAGCGTTTTATACTTTTGTTAACGCAAATGTATCTTATTCTGTCAGCAGAAATTTTACTTGTATTTTATATGAAAATAATAATATTTTATTTATAATTAATACTAATAAAAACAGTGAGGAAATAGGTGTGTTGGTAATGCCCAGGGCTTCAGAAAAGTTGGAACTAACCGTGAATGGACTAAAGCAATACATAAATTTAACGGGCGGTTTTTTTTTTTAAGTTGATTTCAGAAGTGCTTCCTTTACCATGAACAACTTACAAAAAGTTGGCCGGTGATGGTCGTTAGAGCTGGGGCGGGAGTTTTGGCAGTGGTTTGAGTCTTCGATACTTTTCTTCTGTGTGGTCTTGATTGTTGTGTAGATTAAAAGGCCAGGATACACAGCTTCGTTGGCCAGTTCTTCGTGCGAATAAATTAGAAGGGGTGTCGGGGGGGGGGCGATATCAGTTTACATTTCTGTCCGCATTTCATGTTCTCGATGTTTTGGCGTGTCAGTTGAGCCGTTGTTTCCCCCAACACGTACCCCCGCACCTAACAGAGCCGTGCGCACGCGGCTTTGAAGTGCCGACAGCCGAGGGCCCAGGCTCCTCTCCTGAAGGTGCGGAAGCAGCTGCCATGCTGAGCAGTCGCGTGCAGCTCCGCCGAATGGTTTGCCTGCTGGGTAGTACAAGGCTTCCGCCGCGGCTAGTCTTTGACGTGAGCGAGGCATTCCCCCCCCCCC
>NQII01005090.1:106417-121744 GCA_002778355.1 Clitarchus hookeri | reverse complement strand
CCCCCCCTCCTTGCAGCAATTACATATTTCCAAACTCAAGCGTGTGAGTGAGATAGGTAATCAGCTGCGGAGTTCTTGGAGTCACGCACTCATTGTTTTGATTTCAGAGGAGGGGGGTATATTTGCTCCCTATCCGTACTCAGAATGCACAAAGGTATGAGGAATTTTGCAGTACTATTACTGTGTTGGTGTTCTGCAACCGAAAGCTTGCCGATGAGGAAACAAGAAGTAGGATTGTTGTACGCCCACTAGTTCCACCAAATAGACGTTTAATATTGACCCTGCTACTGTAAGCTGGCCAGTTAAGTAAGCCTATTGATGGTTCACATTGATTACTTTTGAAAACGCTGCTTAGTTTTTTTTTCCTTGCCGTTGTGTAGCCTTCCGCCATACGAAAAAATTAACATTACTTTCAACAGATAGGCGCTCACATAGGAGGGATAAAAAAAGATGATAGTTAAGGCCCCTTCTCCTGCGGTACAACCCAGAAAAGGGTTTTCTCTATATTTTACTGAATGTTTTAAATGGTAATTTAAAGTACACTCGGTGCCATAAAAATTGCAACACCTAAGACGAATTCTTCAATATGAGAGAAAATTAGTTTACAGCGCTATCACGGAAAACACTATAACTAATTTAAAGTTTGGCTGCTATTGACCGCGTAGAACTGCCCCCTAACACTGCCACAACCATAGTAACGTGAACGATCGTATGGCGAAGCGGTGTAACTGTGCGGTATAATCAATGTACATGTGGAGTGAACGTCAGTGAGTAGCTAGCATGCCTTGGTCTCGCATTCGAAACACGAGTGGTGATGCACCATATTAAGTAACGACTCTAGGTCTATTCTGGGCAGGGATGGCAATGGTACTCCAGTATGGAAGGATGCTGGACAGCACACAAGTCAGGACAGCACACAAGCCCGGACTTCAATGTTGAGCGACACACCGCTAGATGGCATCACGGTGTGGTGAACAATCGCCTATGATTCTCGATCTTCCCTGGAACATTGACAGTACAGCAGTGCGTTAAGGAGATTCTGCGGTTTCATGTATTCCCCTTAATGCGTGGCTCCAATGGGCAATTTCCCAACAGGATAATGCCCCACATACAGCTCTCGTTTTCAACACCCTTCCTTGGCCATCCCGTTCTTTAGTCTTGTCACCTGTATACCATGTATGGAGACAGCTCTACTACATTTCATACAAGTAGGCTAAATTTTGACAGACATTGTGATCAACCTACACACCACGTAAACAGTAAATACTCTCGTTTGCAAAGTATTGTATCAGCTGATGATTTTTGTTGTTGTGTAGACGATATTGATGATAATTATGGAATAAAATAGTTAAAAACTAAAATTTGTAATTCAAAACTTAAATTATACTTACAACATTTAGGGTTTTTGATGTTTTTCGTCACGTTTATGCCAAAACCCCCAATGGTGTTGCATACGCATTGCAACTCTATAGACCTATCTGAATTTAACAGCCAAGTTTTTAAATAGTATAGCCCTTTCTGTAGAAAACATTTCCAACTAATATTCTTTTAACAATCGGTAGAAAATCAAGAAAAATGATTTACAGTGAATATAAAAATTTTTATTGTGAAATAATGAGTACATGTAAAAATTTAGAAATTCAAGTTGGAATTAACGTGGAACCGTATACCATACCAGTATTGGTTGTAACATGAGTCCTAATTATTTAGCTGAGCTGCAGACTGCTGCAGCGGCCGTTTTAAATTTAACTACGCGTATACAACACACATAAAAACAAGAAGTAACTAACAGACATTGCTACCGCATAGTAGCATAAAGGAAGTGTTGTCTAACATTAACTAAACAGTGTTTTCATTAAATTAACTACTTTGCCATGGAATCCTGAAATGTGTGTTGGGTAATGAGAACTCAGAATTTATTGCACGATACTGTAAAATTGTGGTGGAATAGTTGGAGAGAAAAAAATGATTAGCACTGCCCAACGTTCAATATTCCCTTACTAAGAAATCTGATTATATATATATATATATATAATAAAACAATTTACAACAGTAAGTCATATCGCTATATAAAATTAAAGTTCATGACTGCTAAAGGTGAGATTTGAAACTGTACGTTACCTCTACTGAAGCAAATTTGATGCTGTCGTACACTCATATAAAGACGCATAAAATTTCAGACACTTTTTTTAACAAACATTTGTATTTGGAAAGCAATGACGTAAAATGCCTCGCGTTTTCTAAAAGCCATATAATTTTCTGTACTGTTTATTCAGTGTGGTTCACAGCCTACTCGATATGGTGAGCAGACGTGCATTGATGAAATATGTAGGACTGCAGGCAGGTCGTTCTGCAGCAGAAATCAGGGACGCACCCAGGATTTTTGTAAATTGGGATAGGAGAAGGGGGGGGGGGACACAGGTTCTTAGAAATACTACTGCAAAACATGTTCCTCTATAAAAATATGAAAACTTCGCAAATCTGTTAACTATTTACAATAGTTATGTCTAGAAACATGTGAATTTAGTTTGCGAACTGTAACATCTACACATTAAAAAAAAACCTTGTAATTTCAGTAAGCATTATTTTGCATATAAGGAGACAAGACAATTTTGCACAATGTAAAAAAAGTATTTAAAAAATAAAAAGGAAAGAATTTATATTTAAAAATTAATTTCAGTTTGTAACATTTCACTCAATTCATAATTTTAATGTCATGGTAAATTCACTCATGACCATTTCCTACTGGCCTACTTAAAAAAAACTACTAGACGTTATAACTGTATTAATAAATAGCATGCAATTGAACAGACTGTATGTATGTTATACAAACTTGTATAAATATATTTTCACGTATATTACATTATGATACATTAACATGATTTCATGTTTTATTACAATTGTATATGGAATTAAAAATAAAGCAATATTTGGTACATAATATGTAACATTTTAAAAATTGTTATCGCAAAGAAATAAAATAACTGACATAGAGTGTAAATGACGAGAACTGGTAACTATTTTTGAACATTGCCTTCAGTTTGCTGCAATCCACAAAATAATTTTAATACCATAACAGAATCTGAAATGCACCATTAACACTTTTTTTTACCAGTAAACAAAACTATCGAACACTATAAATATGTAAATTTACAGAGTTGGATAAAACAAACAGTATCTTATACAACGGTTTGTAAATAATACTTTCACTAACTTTACAGTTCTGTACAGTGGTTAATATTGTCGGTATACGAGAAACTATGCATAAGTCGTATTATACCAATACAGTTGAAATTTTAAAGGCAACTCTTACGTTATTCAAGGCTTTCCACAGTCAGGCAACGATATTTCAACCTTCCTTGTATTTCCAAGCAACCTAAATCCCATGAAAGAAGACAAAACCTACGGTTTTTCTTACTATCATTTCTGATGACGTTCAAAGAAGTTTTTCTTTTGTGACGTGAAGGGGGGGGGGGTGGCATGCCACGAGTGCTTGCTGGCCTCCTGGGCGCGCCTGGCTGGAATGCGTATTTTGAGTGTCACGTAATTTATCGGACGTTGCCAATAAAATGAGACTTCGTTAGGTTTCTTGTTACATTAAAAAACACACCCGAGAGGGCTACTGAAAAATTAGAAAGTATTTTGTTACTTACGCTAGTTTGCCGTGGAACCTAGTGGCGCCCGATGAGTGCGTGTTTCAATGCGTTTGTGTGGTTGTGTTTGTGTGCGGCGGAGAGTGGGAGGGAGATAGTGGCGAACCCCTCGCCCCTCCGTGAGCGAATTGCACCCTAACACTGCCGCTATGACCTGTCCTTGGTTTGTTTGCAGTCGCATTGGTCGTTATGAATTGTTCAACAACGCCATTTTCTTCTCTTTTTGCAGGTTTCGTTTTGGGAGTGCCTTAACAAGACTCTGGATGGTAAGTCCACACATAATATTCTTAAGTAGGGCTACGTGGGAATTCTATTAGATTGTTCCCTGTAAGTTAACTGATAATGTATTCGCCTCAAATGCAAAATGATTGTTACATTTTCCCAAGGCTACTTTAACCAACTGCCTGTAACCAAAAATTTATTTCATTCGAAGTCTTCTGTTTACATGTTTGTGAGAAGGAACCACGCCTAATCCATATGCACATTTAATTATTTTATCTTCTCGTGTTTACTTATGCCAGCAGTTTTCTGCAGAAGTACAACTCGCATTCATACATAATAACAACAGAGACAGTACTTAAATTGTTTTCCACAATACGGTAACAAGTACCAATAATGTCCTTTATCTTTCAAAAATATTAAATATGCGAATATTAATCAAAATTGCTACTGTCTAAAAGAGTGTGTAGGTTTTAAATTAGATTTTAATTATTAACAAGATTAGACATTTCTCGTGTAGATGGATGAAATAGTGTTCAACCAAGAGATCTGTTTGAAGCACCAGAGTTTGTCGGCTTACTGTTGAGTTGAAACTCATTATTTTTTATAAAAAGCAAGCCTGCTGTTTCTACGCCTTAGTTATTGATAATATAGCTATTTAAGACGTGTCAAAATAGTGCAGGGTTGATTTTAAGAAAGTAACCATTCTGATTTATACAAGGAATTGTTAATCCTAAAAAGAGATTTTTTTCTACAGATTTTCCGAAACTAAGGAAAATGTTTAACAAAACTTCTCAGGCAAGACCGAACTTGGACTGGACCCGAGGAATTATTTCAACCTTTAGAGTAAAAACCTAGACTGAAACGTAAACAAGCGCCACATAATAGTAAAGTTGGAATTAATAAAATAGAAAACTACCTTTTGGTAACAACTGATATAAAGCACAGCATTTCTGATTCACGGCAGATCTCTGAGTAACGAAAATGTATTTATTGTTTCAATGTTTCAAATTTATTTCTAACCTCTATAAACACTTGCGTGTTGTGAACAATGATTCAGCATTGCAAACGTTTCGTCTTGTATGTTTTGAGTTCAGCCCAGTCGGATGTTTACAAGTCAACTTTTTATCAGGATTTTACACTGCAGAGGCCGCGGTGGTGTAATGGTTAGACTACCCGCCTCCCACCAAGGCAAACCGTGTTTGATTCCCGGCAGGGAATGTGGGAATCGTGCTGAACGATGCCACCGGTCAGCGGATTTTCTCGGGGATCTCCCGTTTTCCCCCGCCCTTTCATTCCGGCGCTGCTCCATACTCACCTCGCTTCACCCTCATTAGCTCTCAAGACCTCGAGATGCCCAAATCTCTTTACTTACTCACATTTACATTACTCATATTCATAGGAACATGTTTGCTTGTGTTGACCCCAGGAATCACCTCCCGAAGTTTGTTACAGTAGTTTCGATACATCCTGTACGTACAGAAGTGAAATAGCGTGGCCGCCCTTTGATGCGTGCGTATCCATTCGCTGATTGGCTGTGCGAGGCTCTTGATTGGACCACGTATCTGATTAGCTACTGCATGCTTTATCGGCTGGGTTGCCGGCTGGCGAGTAAGTTACCGGGCGATGATTGGCAAATTACGTTCCGCCAAGCTGCTGGCCACTGACGCCATTTTCCTGGCGTGTGTGGCTGGAGCTCGCGGTATTGACAGCGGCTGTTTCACTTCTCTATTGTTAAGGCAGAAGTAGAGTGGCTTCCAATGCAACGTCGCACCTGGCGGTTCAACACGCACAGTTCATTACCAAGTAGTACGTACACCATCATAATGGTCAAAAAGTACGATTTAAGTTGCACATGAAAGAAGGAAACATACTTTATAATACCGAAGAAATATTTTACTAGAATTTACGCATGTGGATGTTTATTTTTAAAAGAATTAATTAATAAGAATATATTTTAATCAGAATCTAATCATTTTTCCATTGTGGGTGCTTCAGTACTCATTTTTCAAAAGAACGTTCATCAAAAGATCATCGTAACAATTGTATGTAATAAAAATTACTAATAATTAGGAGCACCTGTTTTCCGCGAAAAGATTTCACAACTAGCTGTGTTTCAAACACTTCAGCTCAGATCCACTTTCGTGGTTGGATAACGTTGATTTCTGCACGTTCTTCAGATGTTTAGTATCGGAGCAACTTTACTCTGGTCGGCCCAATCGTGTAATAAAATGTCTCTCACAATGACAGTCATATGTGCACGCGGCAAATAATCAAAGTAAAGCAACACGTACACACAAGGTGTTTTTTTAATTACATGTCGAAATTCAAACCACAGCAACTACGGACTAATATAAACAAAAAATCATAGTAGCAAAATGCATTTACCCTAATATTTTAATTTAATTTGACGTTACGCATAGCAACGACGGAAGTCCGCAGTTTTATGTACCTGCGTGCATAACAAGTTGAATATCACAAAGCTAATATAAAAGGGATTTTTTCCTGGAAAATCAATAACACTTTTATTAATGCCATCAAAATAATTACTGTATATAATACTACCATGCAAAATACTATTTCCGTGCGCAATTTATTTTTCAAATTACCACGCTTTAAAAATGTAACATTTTCGCTCTCTTTTGTAAACAATCAAAACGGTCTGCTATTGGCTAATGTGCGTGTGACGTAGTTGTACATGTTTTGGTCTCGCCATCTTAATGTCAGCGTGCGTGCGAACGTACTTTCGGCCGGTTGCCGTGAATTACAGAGACGCTTTGACAAAGGAATGAAATTGTTTTTGGAAACGTATGTTCCTTGTAAAATTTACTGATACTTTTAACATAATTTTGCTTCAATTGACGCCACCTTTGTCGATGTTTGAAATGTAGTCGGCGTTTCAAACACCATTTTAGTACAGAAATAGTCAGTGAATTTAAACTTGTAGGTAAATATTTATTCAAGAATTTTACTCTCACAAATAACCACTTGCCTTTTATACTCATGTCGTTATGCTTAATTTAAACATTTTCCTTCTAACAGATACCTCACAATCTCAAAAACTTGAAACCTTTTGTGGGCAAATTTGACGAGCATTCTATTTCCGTACACATATCAATTAGTAATGTAATTTTGGAATCCCAATTTTTTTTTAATTTGCCCTAAAAACTAGGGATATGATTAAGCCTCTACAGATTAAATTAGCATGAAACTAGTTTTATTAAAGAAATAATATAAACGTAAGTCTATATAACGGGCATAAAGAGAAGCATATAACCTCAAAATTATGAAGCAATTTTCAACGATGATATTATTTGAATTTATATCTGACAAAGGACGTTTTCATATTTTAATAACAAAGTGCAAAAAACATACCTGTCAAATAGCGTAAACCACCTAGTTTTTTTTAAATAAAAAGCCAATTTCTCGTTGGCCGTATAGGCACCACCTTTAAAATAAATATTACCGTGCTACGGATTACGCCAATGCAATTACGGTAAGAAAACGCATTAACTTAATGCTGAAATTATTTCACGCACAAAACATGTACTTTTGTCGCAAATTGCCTTCTGTTTATGGTTCTTAACTGTGTTTATGCACGTGTAATGCTTTGTTTTTTCACTTAAGCACGAGTAAGTTTTGTTGTATTTATGCTTGGTAGAACTATGCAACACTTGCTGGTGTTCGATGACACAGCAATAACATTAAAACCCTCCGAAACAAAATAATATAATAAAAAATTTCAAATGCACACGTACCAACTAAGGCATTTGCATGTAAACAGCAAAGTCCAACATGTTTACTGACGTCACAGGCATGTCAACATGGGAACGTCCTTTTTTTTCCGGCGCAAAATCGTTGTCTATTTTAAAATACGTTATTTTCGAGCTATACATACATGATCAAAGAAAGGACCACAGCGTGAGTCTTAAAATGTATCATACTATCAAGCGGTATGCAGAATAAAATGTAGGAAAAAATCACTTCCATTCGCCTTTGTGATATGAAAATTTCGCACGCAGGTGCGTGTAGCTGCGTTCTCCTGCGTTCAACTTAAATTTAATTTTAAAATATTATGTGCGTTTCCGGAACATTTTGCTACTAGGATTTTTTGTTTATAGTCCATAGAGGCTGTGGTTCGAATTTCGGCAAGTTATTCAAAACACCGCGTATAAGTTAGCCCGCGTGTAAATGTTTTCGCGAAAAACAGGTGTATGTATGTGCATGAAATGGCGAGGATGTGTGATGTAAGGCAATGGTGGTGTGGGGCCGTGGTGTTGCAGAGATGAGCGCGGGCGACGGGTGGTCGGGGCGGGCGTGCTGCGCGCTGCCGCAGCTCAGCAGCTGTCAACTGGCGTGTGTGACGGCGGCGTCGCGCAGGAACCTCGCCTCCAGCTGCCGACACAGCGACGAGATCGCCTTCTTCTCCTGCCTCGACCGCCAGGAGGTCAGCATCCTGCATGCGCACCCTGCCAAGGCCGTCGGAACAACACGCGCGAACAAGGGCTCGTCCGAATACGCAAAGGGAAACCCAGTAGGACCGTTTGGAAACACACTAATTTTCTCCTCTGCGGTTCACAACCCTATAACACGTGATAAATAGAATGAGGCCACGGTAGTCAACATTTTACTTGTAGGTTTCATTGCACCGTGTACTTATATAGGTTTTTTACGATAAACTGAGCACTTTGAAAGGCCCTGCTTAAGATCTGCATGTATGCTCAATGTGTATTATTCCACCATTTATAAAATTAACACTGTCACGGACCTAACCACTTTGATCATGCGCCGACCAAGTGCAACTGTGAAATTCTTATAAAAATAAATAATTTAAAAAGTTGCTAATTTATAAACTAATGTGCACTAAACAAAAATGGAAAGCAAAAGGAATCAGTTCAGTATTCACAAATGTCTACCAACACTTTTGAGTTCAACGTTAAGACATGGAACTTCTTTTCACCCTCCGTCGTTACCAACTTTACTGGTTTCATGCCTTGTGTTCTCGTTAAAATATATGCAGCTAGAGGCAGTGATTTTTTCCAAAGGTTGGTTTCAAAACTGCTCAATTAACCGCGAACAGCCTTTACATCTGCCCTAGACTTAGCCACACAGCATGTTAAATTAAGACGTCGGTTCCAGGGTCCTTGGAATGGGACCACCCGTTACCAGAAAATTGGCTAGCTCTGGCCATGCCTATTGTCGAAACCTTTCTCGGTTAGGTTAGGGACAGGCAATGTAATGTAAAGTATTTGGGACGTCTGGTGCTAGGTAAAGCCTCCCGACCAAACATTTAGTTTTTAAAACAATTATGTCAGTGTTTACACACACGTGTTGCTTCATACCCACAAAACGTTTATCCCTCAATATTGTAGGTACCATTACAAACTTGATTATACGTACGTTTAAGTATGAAAATCTACAGTTATACCACGTGAAGTTGTTGATTTTGGGAGGGGTAAGTACCCCTCCTCGTCACACCTTTATTTTCCAAGGCCCTCGCATCCAACCCTCTCCATTGCGTTCACTGGCATCGCAGTGTCAGCGTTCCCTAGGTTCACTGCCTCTAGTTGGCTCACAATTTCGAGAGCCCTGCTTAGTGGACTCTTTCTGCCCATCTTGTATCCTTCTGCAAAATCTAAAATAAACATTATCATGGAGCTAATTACTAGTATTCATGCATTGCTCAAGAGGCTGTAAAATTGCCAGTAACTTATCTTCAAATCTTGCTCTAATCTGTACTAAACAGAAATATATAAGTTTTATTGATCACTACACTCATTCAATATCACCTTAATATAATATAGATACTTTCGTATATCGATGCCAACATTACTGACTGAGCGAGGATGACTCAGTAGTAAACTTTCCGACTCGCATTTGGAGGGATCTGGATTCGATTTCTGGTAGGACAATCCTGATTTCGGTTTTCCATGATTTCCCGAAATCACTCCAGGCAAATGGGATGATTCCTCACTACGTACCATCGCCGATTCCTTATCCCGCCCCTGTTTTTCTGAGCAACTTGCTCCGTCTGTAATGGCCTCGCTGTTGACTAGACGGTCAGACCTACGTACCTACCAACCTCACTGTACATACCCCAGTAATACACACACACACCAGATTGTTCGAAAATAAATAGCTGTTTGCGTACCTTATAGTTATTCTAAGTTTTGTAATGGAGTAAACACATCTGTATAATTGAAAATAGCCTCCGCCTGCCGTGACACTTGACTGACAGCTATTCATAGAACTCTCAATCCCGTCCTTCAAGAAACAACGCTCCCGTGAAACAAGAAGTCCCAAAAGGCACTGTACATGCTATCCCTGTTTTTTAAAGTGGCTTGGCTGCATAAACAAGTGGTAGTCTAATAGTGCTAAGTGTGAAGAATATGGAGGTTGCGGAATTATTTCGTACCTCAGATAACTCAGCTTCTGTTTTGTAATTTTTGCCAGGCGGAGTTTGTCATTATCTGCCAGGAGCTTTCCTGCTGACCAACGACAGTTGCATTTTACACGATTGCCGGTGCATTTCATTGGACCCCATAGTAAGAGAGAGCTATTATCGTTTTATCAGGTTTCTTCTGGTTTCACCAGAAAGAAAGAACTTGTAAGACATCCAATGCTGCTAATCATACTGATAGCAAAATCTTGTGTGGTCTCAACCTCAGTTTTGGAAGTATGTGGGGAATTCACAAAAGTCCAACTATTACCCACTTTGCTAGCGATTATCATACACATAAACTTCTCAGGGGCGGACTTGGTGGGTAGAGGCCTCGGTTGGAAACAGTGGACTGTCTGTGTTTGGGGTAAAGGCGTACAATCATTGGATCTTGGTGCAAAGAAAACTTCCAAGGGTGTCGGTGGCCACCTACCGGTAAAATTTTCAAATTTAAGCTTTTAAATTGGCATTTTTAAGCCACTACTTACACAAATACAAAGTGCTCAAGCATTTATTTATTTTTAATTAATCGTACTAATGAAATTTAGTATGTGAATGACAAATGTAATACTTATTTTACTACTTAAGGCATCAACTCGCATTCATGTAGAAATGAAGGTAACCTAGAGTCTTGTGATAGCAATCCTGCTTTCTTGACAGGGCATATATCAAATAAAGAAGCACTAGAATGTTTCGCGTGGTGGTGCGAGAGTATTAAAATATTATGTTATTATGAGGTTAAAATTAAATAAGACCGCTAAGTTCTTGTAAAATCTCAGCAAACTTGTCGAGAACTTTGGTGTGGTATATTCTGTAATTGAGTACTCTTTCGACTGTAATAAGTATGACTGCACTCATGGCCTCTGGGGACATCATGCTTCGTAGTCTATTCTTAACTATCCGCAAATTGCTAAAGCATCGTCCACCTGAAATCTGATTACAAGCAACCATGTATAACTTAAATACATACCTGTATGTTCTTTCGTACAGACCATATTGTTTCAGAATTCGGGAGGGGTACCTCAGGCAACCTTTGCAACCCTTTTCTGTTCACCTTAGACCATCATTTTCTTCTAATATCTTCTTATCCTCCTCGTCTTCTCCTGGGGTATCATCCATACCGTCGGAAAATAATTTACTGTGCTAAATAAGTACAGGAAATGTGAATTACATTCCTTATAACTAAAAACTGAAACTGGGATGCATTTAAGTGCAGAAACAGAACATTCATACTTTCAGCTTACAACATTTTTAAGATGAGCCAAATCAACAGATTCTTACAAAATTCTTACATAAAAATGTTAAATTCCGGATGTTTTATTCACACAATACCAAATATTTATTTTCATCCTTGTACATCTACAAGTAAAATAAAGTGTTTATAATTACCGAGAATTAACACACCTTTAAGTCTTATCATATTCGAGATTTCCACTTTCTGAGCGGAAATCAACTTGCGTTTTCAACTTCAGTGAAGAGAATTTGCAAGCAAAATTCAGACGCCTACTTCTAGCATCCTCTTCCACTACATCAGCAAGTGTGCACAGACTTATCAGTCCTCCTGGAATTCCATCTGAAAGTATTTTATCAAATCTTTATGGATTTAGAAAGCTGATAGCCTTAAATAAATCCAACGAATGTCCTGAGAATCGCATGCAACGCTCATAAATTAAGTTTAATTAATCGGACCCATCACTTCGCTGATAAATTTGATCAGGTTGGTTGGATAGTCGCGATCCATGTGCTTGATTAAGATCTTTGGTCTGAAGACATTGATGCAGCGGTTAAAGATGTTGGAAAATGTGGCTAAAGACCATCCCTGCAGACAAAGTTTCATTTGCACCAGAAATGCAGTGCATCATAAGCTGCAACTCTCGTCTTTGCAGGGAAATGGGGGCAGTTGTTTTTATACTCAAGTGTTACAGGTATGGCAGGCAAAAGTGAACTACAGCTGAGAAAGAAAATTCTCATAAGACACCTTGCTTTGGCCCACCATGGTCTTTCCTATCTTCAAAAACACACAGATAGCATCCTGCCCTGCAAAAAGAATTTCACACAATTTCCACATATCCAATCGTTTGTGAGACTCAGAAATAAGAGCAGGAGTATGCCGTAGGAGATTGAAGAGCGTAACTGTTTTTGGCACACACTCACAAATTTTATCGACAAGTTACAAAAGGTGTGCATAACACCACTGAAAAACAGAGTTGGATGCATCTACCTTCAACTTCTCTTGCAGTCCATTTTCTGTTCCAGTCACGCTAATGGCACCATTGAATTAATACCCGAGAATATTCTTGATGTCAAGGTTTATTTCATTGAGTTTACTCACTACTTCAGCATGAACTGGACAACTCTTTGTGGATATTGTCTCAAACACATCAATCAATTGACGTGAGGTTAGGGTCGGAGATTGTTGGGGCCGTCGCCGATGCACTGTTACTTGTGCAAAGTTCTGGCAGGAAACACTTACCAGAGACGTCTTGTAGATTTCTTACCGGCTACTCTGCTGTTGTGGGTCGTGCCGGAGTCACCCAGGTGGCTAGGCTGTTCTCCAGATCCTCGACGTCTCAATTGATGATTTATTAATTGTGGTACGATAGGCTGACAGCCGTGGGCGGTCGCGGTCTACCCCATACCGCCGCGGGTGCCCGTTGTGAGGTGGATGGTTATGCTGATGGGAAGTTAGTTAAATGAAGAGTTGTAAGGTCACTCAACACGCCAATTAAACATTAATAAAAGTACACATTACACTGAAAACACTTAAAACTCTGAGAGTGGCTGGTTGATGGGTCCAGCTCCCGAAATGCCTTTAAGAGGCAATGCCTCAAAGAAAACTCAAATTTGTAGGATGTCACGTTCTTTATTTGGTTTCTTGAGTCACTACACTGCCGATAATGGTCAATATCGGCCTGAGCGGGCCTGAATCACTAGAGCCTGTCAGCGGCTTTTGCGGTAAAGTAGCACGTGGTACTCACAAAGAGTTGCGTTGTAGTTGAGTCCTAGGCGATTACGCGACATGAGGTGAAGAGGCGCTCCTCCCGGGCTAAGGAAGTTACTTTACGTTAATGTTCCGAATAAATGAGAAAGCAAACTATTCTCCTTGATGATTGCTTACAAAAGATTATGTGCCCGGGAGGCGCGGTCACATGTGCCCGTCTCCATCCTCTGCCCATTCTAGAATACATGGCTACTAGCGTCTTTCCGGCCACTTGCCGTGAAGACGCCTGAAGTCGGAAATGCATGAGCATAAAGGAAAGGTGCAAAATAGGTTTAGGCCCTTAATTATTACATTGCATGCGAGTGAAAGCTCCATAGTTAATTTAAGACTTAACATTGTCCCTAATAAAAACTTTCATGTTCTATAAACTACACAAGCTACTGAATTACTAATGACAATGCACTTTCGCGTTTTTTTAAGTTTACATGCACATAGTGCTGGAAACGTGTCTATCCGAGTCCGTAAACCTGTTGACTGCTGCAAAATAAACATATAGACTTTTACACTCACTATACCTAAAAAAAAAACATTAACTGAAATGCTCCGGATCAGGTGATGCCTGTGTGGACTAAGCTTAGGTTGCCACACTTTGACGTAATCTGAAATAACGTTTAAAAACACAGTTCACTTGTGGTGTACACTATTGGTAAACTGGGAATGATTAATCTCTTCTTTTGGGGGCACTAACACACTCAAACACTTTGTGTTGCGCAATGGCGTAGGTTGTTCGTATGTGTCCTGATAAGGGACTATGAGGACTTGTGTCGCTTTCACGCATGCTACGCCCTGACGGCACAGTGCTGAAAGTGAGCACACGTGCTGGTCGGTTGGGATCTGAACCACGAGGCTGTCCTGGTGTCGCCAACGTGGTCGGATCAAAGTGGGACCGTCAGCTGGCTCGCGCGGTGTTGAGCGAAGCGGTGCTTTCCCAAACACTGTCGAGATACTGTTGCTGACGGCTTCACCCGATGTTCTTGTTTTCGGCACGTTGCTCGGCCGGCGCTGCTGTTGTACTGTGGCGCAGCGAACGGTCACGAAGACCCGTGAGTTTAGGCTCACGTCACTATCTTTCAATATGTCCGAATTCGTAGCAGTTTCCGGTAACTATACTTTCTTGTTCTTTTACAGAAATATCTTGTATTTTATCCATGCACAGGCTCAATGTATCTCTACCCACAACTACTTCCTCTGGAATAATTTTCTGGTTCATACTCCCAATAATCTGAAGTATTTGGTTGACAGAGGTTTTGCTCAGTGTATCTAGGCCTTTGCTAATGGAGATTTATTTATCGTGCCAGTCTTTACTTATTGCTGCCACATTTTTAATGTGTTTCGACGGTACTGGATCAAGCCTGGAATGGTCCTTAACTAATTCCATGAAGTTTCCATAATTGCACGGATGAACAATTCGATATGCAGCTTCACTCCTGCCAGGTCCATGAAATGCCATTCCTTGACAAACCTTACTAACCCAACCTGTAACAAATTAACTCACACAGCTTTCACTGTTTAGTCAAACTCATGCAACCCGAGCAGAAAATCTTTCTATAAACTGTATAATAAGAGAGCCACATCAGTTTCTCACCTACTTCCTGTAGTTAAACCCTGTCTTTGTTGAAGTGCAGTGTCAAAATATTACCATATTATGTTTTGGGCTGAATGGGGTGACGTACGACTAGTTTTTCTAACCCTTCCATCAGCTGCCCTTGGGGCAAATTGAAGTGTAGGATATCTTGACTGCATTCTGAAGTGTAATTATTCGCATCACCTAAACTGGTAGAAACAGCAGAAACGTTTTATTTTTAAGATTGTCATAATTATGCCTTCATCGTTTCGTTGCCACTAACCAACCCATCCCTGTGGCTGCATGGTGATAAAATCTAAATATAGTGTGTTGAATGTCTTCTACGTTATATCACAATTTAGAAGTACTATCTAATTATTCATTGGTTGCATTGGGAGATTTAATTTGATCAGAGTAGCTGTAAATGCTTTCTTATTGTGCAGTCTCCTCC
>NQII01005090.1:0-106346 GCA_002778355.1 Clitarchus hookeri | reverse complement strand
ATTCTCTGGTCTCCCACCCTCACGTACCTAGGGTTCTTCCTCGACTCCCATTTCAATTTCATTCCCCATATCGACTCCATTACCACCAAAGCCCGCACCGCCATGATTCACCTCGCTCCTGTTCTCCGCCCCGCCCCTCTACAAGTTCCTCCCCCGAATCCCACCTCACAGTCTTTCGCACCTTCATAGCACCCTCATCACGTACGCCTCCCCCACCTGGTCACAGGTCACCACCCAAATCCTCCGCCCCCCACCCACATTTTTTTCCACTCTCTTCGACTCGTCCTTCGTCTCCCCCGCCCCGTTAACAGCATCCAGGTTTTTGCCACCACCCGCATACCTCATTATTACTCCATTCTCGCCACCCTCACAGACCGCTTCTCCCCCTCTTGCGCCCGCTACCACACCAACCCTATCATCCGCCAGCTTGCCATCCCCATTCCACCCACCGCCTTTCCTCGCCGGCCGCTTCTCTTCACCCACCATCTTCGGACGGACGCCGACGACGACGACGACGACGACGACGAGGATGGAGCCGCCCACCAGCCACCCGATGACGTCAGCCCCAGCCAAGGCTGACGTAGCATTGGTTTATCTCATCCCCCACACTTTACTGCCCCCATTCACCCACACCTTCGGGCCCTCACTCCTCTCGCCCAACTAGCCATCATTTTTATAACATTTCTAACATAATTTCTTCATGCACGCCGGAACTCCACCTGCCGGTACGCTCCGCCTTCAACCTTCTGATTTCATCGCCTAGCAGCCCACACCATCACCTCCCACACTTCAAGATTTGCCCTCAAGTACCTCCGGTCGGAAGGGCACTACACTACAGCTACACGGATTCATCGGGCACAACACTTTCTTACACTTTACAAGAAAAAACTACCAACTTTTCGGCGCTCCGTTAGAAAAAATTGCTGTTAAATTACTTACTTGTTATTAAAATTTAATTTCTTATACTTAAACTGGATACAAATACATCTTAAAAGAAGGGAATATCCATACTGCGCTGTAAAGATTATTCAATGATTTTCAATTTTTACTATTTCTTTATTAAAAGTTTTCTGTGCTTGTTATTGAGTAAACTAAACACATGTTTAAGTTGAGCCATACTGAACCTTTAAATTTAAAATTTGCTCTTAAAGGAGATTCGGTTTTCAAATTACCTTTCTCTCCCGCCGTCTTATGAAAAGTCGTTACTATGGCACTGAGCATATTTTAGCCACGTCTGGCTTAGAAACTCAGTTTGGAAATTACAGTAATGTAATAATAGTAAAACTCATCTACTTAAGAAGTGATAAAATGAACTGCAGACCCAACTTCAGTATCATCACCCAACACACTCTGCTATCACACAACTCACAACAATGAATGCTGTGAATTCATAATGAAGCTCCGAGAACTTCCATTTCCTATGAGTCACACACAGGTGTCTCAAGCACACATGCCGAGAAGGGGGGGGGGGAGCAAGACACCATGTCATCGGCCTCTCCTCCATTCCCTGGAAAACATCATGTTGCTCAGATGGAAGAAGACCTTCTCCCCACCCACATTCAAATCAACTTTAAAAATCTTGGCGGGAGGACATACTGCTCGTTTCTATCTCATCTGCATCTTTCTTATCATAATTCTATGAACTTCACTCTCTTATTTATATCCTGTATTGTTTCATGCTGATCCAAGGGGCCTCGGCTTACGAGGGCCTTGGTGGGATTTCCAACCTTCCAACCCTAGACAGTCCGCCCCTGCAACTTATCATGAAATGTCAAGATACTGTTGAGTAGGGGCTCATTACATTGACAAACGAACATATTATAGCATATATTCGCTGCTGTTTGTGATGTTCCGTCAGTTAATGCAGTACCCAATTGTTTATTCTTTCACTTCCCTGTTTACGATGGATAGGAAGTAGTTCAACTGTGAACTGCCGGAGAGGTTTCCTGACTGTGGTATGTGTATTTGCCTGCACACAAACCTTTGTAGGCTATTCACGATTAAGTGAGCACTTTTGAAAGCTCTCTCATTTGGAATAATGGTAAATAAATAAATTATATTTTAGCCCCAGACATTAACTTCCGAGTGCGGTGGAATATACACACTTCGTTTATTACTGACATGGCAATATTTATTTTAAAAGGTGGTTAAAGGATTTTAAAAATTAGCTGAAAGGAAAACATAACTAGGGCCACAAAAATGCTCCGAAATGTCAAACCAGCGTTGCACCACCCATTCTGATGTTGCGTCTGTACCCCATGCACTTATCACGTTATAAGCTCTTGCCGCCATATGCACCATCTTACACAGAACGCTGTAATACGTCCTACAACACGCGCATCTCCACGGGAAATTGTATAAATGCGACCTGTTAATTCCCACAGTTCCAAATGGTCCACTATAGTAGAAGAACGGTAGACTTTTATGTAAACTGTGCATTTCGGTAATTTATTTTCTGACAATGTTTACGTTAAAATTTACGCATTTTTAGTCAAGGATATTTTATCAAAGATTTATTTCAAAATATAATTGTGAGCCTTCTAGATCCATGAAAGTATGGTTCCTTTAAAAACTGCGCCAGGAAACAAACATATGAATGTTTGAAAGCTTATTCCTATGCCAGCGTCGGGTTTTATGACAAAGAACTATAAAAGGTTGATTTTTTTGTGTTTTGACAAACATTTTGTGGACTTGAATGTAGCTTTGGTAACATATTTGTTTTATAATGAAAAGTGGGCATTAATCCTTTGTTTTAGAATTTCCAAAGATCCTCCTAGAAAATCTTGTATTTGATTTGGTTAACCCTGATTTTAATGTGGCACTTTTCTTACTGACGCATACTGTTATAATAATTTCTCCTGAATTAAGCCATTACACCTGTTTCGGTTTCAAAGCCAGACAATGCCTGCCTTCAAGGGCAACACAGGCAGTGGTGTCCATCATTCTCGAAGGGTGGGAAGTAAGGAGTCTGTGAGATGGAGCGGCGCCCAAATGAGAGTACCCCGAGAAAACCGACTGGCCAATGGCAAATCCGGCGCATGTTACCCACGGTGTAGCACTAGCCACGTGGGGCTCCAGTGGTGTTCTGTAAAGTGCTGTAAGTGGGCAGCTGGTGAGGTGTGTGTGTGTGGTGGTCGCAGTTCGGGGACGGCTGCTGTGGGCAGGGCTCGAGCGAAGAGTGCCGCCTGGCGTGCCGCGCCGTCTTCAGGAGCCACACGACGCCGAGCGCGGAGGTACGGGCCACGGTGAGGGACAGCTGCACCGATCACAGTCCCCAGGTGCTGCAATGCGTCAAGAACTACACCCGCGTCACCACCGCCGACAACCCGCACACCTGTGAGTCACTCCCCCTCCCTGCCCTGCTTCCTTGAGAAACATCAACGCTCCTAGCACTTGTTACATGAAGGTTCGGGAGGCTCGAAGGTGCTACATAGCAAAATTCTCATTGTATTATATCAGTGCCAAACACTTTGCATCGTTCAAGCACTGTCATTTCAAGCAGTTGAAAAAAATTACAGCCCTGAATATACTGCCTGACAATGAAAATAGCGCATCACGAAGAAAGCATGCTACAATCACGAAACAGTGTAAATAGCGAGAGTACAGGCTGGTATGCATATAATCCCTTGTTGCTGCGTTTACATTTTAAATGCATACCTGGCAGTGGCACTGCAAGCACAGACCGCCAGTCATAGACACTGGCGTGTAGTCGAAGCTGCATTAACATAAGAAACACCAGACAGTATCAAGTGTACAGACTGAAGATGAATACCAGGAAGACGCAGGAGACGTCACTTTAAGCAATTAATCGACTTCGAGAGAGAAAACCACAGGGTGGTCGTATCGCTTTATAACACACCATATGGATTGTTTGGACTATACTGTCTGATGCTGTTGGAAGCAGTGGATGCATGAATGCCCACACATGGAGGACCGGTTCAGGATGAAGGAGGTTGACTACTAGTTGAGAGGATTGACAGATTGTGCACCAGGCGTGGAGGGATCTAATGGCGACCTGGTCCACGATACTGGCTAGTGTTGGGGCTTCTGTGTGCCCACGAACCATTTCCTGATTCCTTGCAGAGGCGAATCTGCAATCCCAGCAACCATTATGTGTGCTACCATTAACTCTGAAACAGCAGCAGTTCCATTCGCAGTGGTGCCAAGCAAGAACATTCTGGAACACCACAGACTGATGTTACATGATGTTAAGTGATGACTGCCACTTCGTTATGGGAACAGATGAAATTGTGCCCAGATGTGGAGGGCCCCTGGTGAATGCCACAATCCCAATCTTGCTATTGAGCAACACATTTCCCCAACAACAGGCAATATGGTCTGGAGAGCCATAACCTATGATAGCCAATCTGCTCTCGTCGTGTTATGTGGAACATTGACAGCCCAGCGGTATGTGGATGAGATCCTACGTCCCCATATGCACCCATTTCTGACCGGCATTCCAGGGATGATATTCCAGCAGGATAACACCCGACTGTACACAGCATGGGTCGCCCAGGTCTGCCTCTGTAATATCCAAACACTACCATGGCCTGTCCACTCCCCTAACATGTCCCCAATCAAGCATGTGTGGGACCATTTGAAATGCCAGCTGACACCGTGCCACAGTATCTGTAATTCGGAACACGCAGTCCAACAATCGAGAGCCCGCCTGCCTCAGAACAGCATCCAGTGTCTGCTGTACTCCATGCAAGACTGTGTTACAAGTATCATAGTGCAAGAGTGTGCTATGCACTATTGAAGATGAACTAGACAGCATGTCACAGATCCATATGATATTGTCCAGTTGCTCTTTTTATTTGATCATCTGTATCACTACCTCTACAAAGTTTCAATACCATCTTCTGCATCTTTCTGTGTGCGCTATTTTTATTGTCTGGCAGTGTATTTTGTATAACCACATGCCATAATCACAATTTACATTATAAAAATAGCATCAGCTATTACAAGATTTTTAATATAACTACTCAAGGAATATAAAAACATTTTTTTTATATTTTATTTATAGCTGTTCTTAAGTTTTTTTAAAACTATTTTTGCTAAGTACATTTTAAAATAAATTACGGCCTCTTTGGTTTAATTTTCAAAAAATGTATTAATTTTTATGTCCAAATAATTACAGTACAGTACTTTTAATTTACATGGTGTGCTGTCAACTACAGCTGTGAAAATTAAAATATTCATTAGAATGAAATTATTTTTCTTTGCCCATATGATGATGAGTTTGGCTCCACGCAAGTTCTTCTACTGCAAATGGTACAACTAATAATTAATTTTTAACTAGTGCACATAACATAAATCTATGCCTGGAAGCACCTATTCTTCATTGTCAGTGTTGCATCAGCCATGCTTCACATGCCTGAGGTGAACACCAGGATGTACAGTACTCAATATGCAGGATATGTCCAGATGGTGACACCTAGTAATCAACAGCACCCAGAGCATGGCATTAGGTGAGCAGGTATACAGTATCAATAACACACGAGAGCCAACTAGGCAACCCTGTCAGTGTGAGCCAGGGCATGCAGACTATTTTTCTGTGCTGATTGGTACAACAGAACACTGACTTTCACTGAAAAGTCAGTGGTTTCAAATTTAGTCAGCTGAATTAATGGTGGCCCCTAAAATTTGGATTTTGATCACACTTTAAGGATAAAACTGTCACTATTCTTTTTCACCCAATATGTTATGATTCCATGTAGGGTAGTCATTGTCCGGTAAATAAATAATACTATCAGAAAATATGTTTTGATGGCTTCATGATTTTGAATAATATTGCCATTAATATTGATAATAATAAAGCTGAGTTATACACATTAGCAGGTTTCTGGTAAGATAAGGATGCTTACTACAATGTTGTCTTGTCTACTGTCATGTGTTATTTATTAATGTAAATGCCTTCTAAACCATTTTTATGCATGCCGTATTGTATGCAATAGTTCAACAGCATTTATTAATTTATGTATGCCAGGTTTGCACATAAATTAAAAGTGCATTGACATTTGTGAAACAAAAATCATGTAACATCTTGTTACAGACTTGCACTGTTGTGACATGGCAGAGAGGAAGGAATGCCGCAACGTATGTCGTAATGTGCTGAGGACCAAGACGACCAACCAGGAGATTGTGGACAGTCTGGTAGCTGACTGTGGAGACCCCATGCCTCATGTGAGTCTTCCCTTCTACCTTTATAACTACCCCTGCTGCCAATCTTTTGAAGCCCATCTCTACACATCTCACAATTAACATGTTCATTTCGGTAATGCTCACATGCACTTAAAAAACATTATTTCTTAATATATGTGCAGAAGTACACAATAAAATAATTAATGTAAAAATAAAATATACTGTTGGGACCAAATAAAAAATTCACATGTGTAATTAACATAATCAAAGGCAGATTTTAATGGTTGCAGTTACTTAACTTAATGAACAGTGGTTTTTCATTGGTTTCTAATTTTTTTTAATTCTAGCTGATTTAGTAGGTTTATTTTTTATAAGTAATTCATTATACATAATTGATTCGTTTCTGTTTAATTAAATAGATTTGACTTTTTCTTGTAGTTCATTTGTTGTATTAATTACACCTTGTGGCATTCTAATGAAATTTGTTTACTCTCAGTGAAATTTGTTAAATTCAGTTTATGCTAGTCCTGTTTAAGAATATTTTAGATTAAATTTTTTTAAAGTGTCTATGACTTTATGTAACATCAATTGCAGAGTTTTATCTAAGCCTACATGTTTATGATTCACCACAACAGCACTCAGTAGAAAAGCTACCGGTTTAGGGTTATCAGACATCCTCTTTTACACGGACATGTCCTCTTTTTGAGGTCTTGTAAACTGTCCCTCCGGATTTTACAAAAAATTTAAATGTCCTCTTTTCCAATAAAAGTAAAAGGCAATAAAGTTTTACAATTTTGTTGTGTTTTTTATATATCAAACAATTAGTAACAATGCCAAAAAACCTTCCTGCAAAAGTACAAACATTTTGGAGAATATAATGTGATTCTTCTATCTTTATCAACACTAGTATATTTTTTCCTGGCTTTTTTTACACATGTAAGGTGATAAGTTCCTAATCTATTCAAAATTTTATGATTATTTGCAAGGAAATAGAAACCTGTTAGAAGAAAATAAAATCTTCAAAGAAATACAATTGAAATGTATCTGAACCTGAGTTGTGCAAGATTAATTACTGTCAATTAACAAAATTGTGTTCAGTGCTTGTGTATAAATATGATTTGTGTGAATACTTATATATATATATATTATTTGCTTGCAAAATATTCTGTAGTGCCTACAAACTAAATTGTATTGACCTTCATATTCAGAGTGAACATCAATTTATCTGGTTCCAAAAAAATATATTTTGTATTACTTAACAACAGCTACATGAAACCAAATTTTGGATACAATTTTGCATGTAATATATTTTTAACTTACCTGTGAAACAATAAAGAAATGTTGAATATTTCCATTGTAAAATTATGTGTATCCTCTTTCTCCGTTTCATTTTCTTACTAGTGTCCTCTTTTTTAATGCCAGTTACTTGAATGTGTCTTCTTTTTGAGTACCAAATATCTGGTAACCCTATACCAGTTTCCTCATGCTAGTCCATGTCCAGCGTCAATTATGGATGGAGTGCCTGCCCAGTGTGTTGTATTGGCACTCTCCACCTGTCTTTACACTAGCCGACTGCTGCCATGACACATACTGCCCTTGACCACCCGGGTCAAGGATACAACATCTCCCTCTTTATCAATGAGGTGCCTTAACCTAGTTTACTACAGTCTATACACGGTTTACAATCAATACATGAGATACAATGATTACTCTCTTTACAATCCAGACATGTGATACAATAATTACAACCTTCAGCCCTCTAACCTAACTTTGAAATATAGACTACGCAACCACTTTAATGATTACATACTAAACTCTTAGTGGAACTCTGGTCCCTTAATCCGATACTCAAGGACTCTGCTGTCTCTGAGGCATGTGTAATTAATGGATGACTATTTCGACGAAGTGTGTACC
This sequence comes from Clitarchus hookeri, assembly GCA_002778355.1. Lineage (NCBI taxonomy): Eukaryota > Metazoa > Arthropoda > Insecta > Phasmatodea > Phasmatidae > Clitarchus > Clitarchus hookeri. Next base: position 98,288 of record NQII01005090.1, on the reverse strand, counting down.
TTCCATTGGTCCCAGTATTAGGTGTTGTCCATTCCGACGGTAGGTGGTTCCTTCACACTCTATCAGGTATGACCTGGGGCATCTAGTTTCCATGGGTGTACCAAAAACTCGTCCATATTTTGGCAGATCTGGAAGCCAAACCCGATCTCCTTTCTCCAACTCGGGAAGTGCCCTTACTCCATGGCGCTTGTTATACCACTGTTCTTGATCATATTTTGCTGCTTACATTTTTTTCTTAGTATCATCAGAGCATTTATGTGCATTAAGATGCATGGAAGGCACAGTGGTTCTGATTTTCCTGCCTAAAATAATTTGCAAAGGGGAGAGACCACAGTCCAGGGGTGTGCTGCGGTACGCCAGCAAGGCCTCCTGAATATCAGTACTTTTTTTCAACAGTTTCTTGGTTGTTTTGACTGAAGCCTCAGCACATCCATTTGACTGACTAAAATAGGGGCTGCTAGTAATGTGGGTAAAACCATACTCCCTCGCAAACTCATTAAATAAACCATTGAACTGTGGATCGTTGTCCATCCTGACAACTTCTGGAATCCCAAATCTTGCAAAGGTGGCTTTGCATTTTTCAATGACACCTGTTTCAGTTAAACTTGCGAGTTAAATCAGCTCAAAATATTTAGAATAATAATCTGTGATAATAAGGAACTACTGTCCCTGACACTTCATCAAGTTCATGACCACTTGTCGCCACGGGTAGTCTGGAATCTCTCCTTTAATGAAAGGCTCTGTGGTATTACTCCTATGTTCAATACATGTATGACAACTTAAGCCCAATCACCAAACTGCTTCTCTAGCACGAGACCTACATTTTGTGATGCCTAAATGACCCTTATGCAGTTGTTTCAATACATACTGTTGCATTTCTGTGGGAATTATTAGTCTGGTGCCTTTCATTAGAGACCCTTCAGTGAGAGAAATGTCAAACCGATACTGATAGTATCGCAGCAATTCTTTTGGCAGCTGCTGTTTTTGTGGCCATTGTTTCTCCGTGTACTCTCTTAACTTCGTACAAATTGGGTCAGACTGTTGCTTTTCTTTTATTTCTTCCATGACATTCTGTGCTATTGACAAGTGGCTGACAACCATATTCACATGTGCTGATGTCTCTGCTGCCAGTTCCTCGCACACTTCATCACTCTGAATTGGATTCCTCGACAAACAATCTACTACTATGAGCTGTTTACCTGGTACAAATTCTATTGTATAGTTATACCTCATCAACCATATTCTGAAATGCTGCAGCCTGGGTATTAGTTCATCAATATTTTTAGACATCAAAATTTGCACCAATGGTTTGTGGTCAGTCTCCAAAGTAATGGATAAGCCTAATACATATTCCTGAAGCTTCTCACAAGCCCATGTGAGAGCAAGTGCTTCTTTTTCAATTTGGGCGTACCTACATTCTGTTTTTGTCAGCACTCGAGATGCATAGCACACTACCTCACGTTCTTTGTTTTCATCTTCTTGAAACAACACACACCCTAACGCATAAAAAGAGCTGTCTGCACTCACAGTCATGTGTTTGTCCATATCAAAGTGAGCCAGAAATGGGGCTTTAGGCATTAAATTCTTCACAGACTGAAAGGCTAACTCTTGATCCTTCTCCCATCTGTACTCTTGGTTCTCTTTTAGTAGTTCATTTAGGTGCTGTACTAGCGGACTCTTGTCTGGGATAAAGCTACCTAGATAATTGACCATGCCCAGGAAGCGCAGTAATTCAGCTTTGTCACTGGGTAAAGAAAATTCGACAATAGCTTTCACTCTACTACGTTCTACTGATATGCCCTTTGCTGAAACCTCATGCCCAGGAACATAACTTTACTCACACCAAACTCATTCTTTGACATGTTTATGGTAATACCATGATCTTTGTACCTAGCCAGCACCTGTCTGACTGTCTCATCATGTTGTTCCTCTGTTTCCCCAAATACTAAGATGTCATAGACATGCTGCAACACATTTGGCATTCCCTCCAACACTCTTGCAATTTTACAACTGAAATGTTCCGGCGCTGCATTGAGCCCGAATGCAGTGCCGGAACATTTCATTTGAGTCCGAATAGCAGTCGCTTATACATAAACCACCCAAACTGTGTGATAAATGTGGTGAGAGGTTAAATCAGAATTAGCATCAATTTTACTCAATACCTTGGCCCCATTGATTTGAGCTAGTGTATATTGAACTTTGTGGATAGGGTAAACTGGACGTTCTATATACATGTTAAGTTCAGAAAAGTCACAGCAAATCCTGACCCCATAATCTTTTGTCACCACCACCACCACCACCACCACCATTGGCGCACAGAACCGAGTGGGGCCCTCCACTGGAGTGATGACATCAAGCTGCACCATTTGTTGTAATTCTTGCTTTACTTTCGCCATCAACGGTAGCGGAACCTTTCCTGGTGTTGTAAGCGCAAGTGGTTTTCCATCTTCTCTGAGATGTATTTCCATTTAACACTCTAATTTGCCAAAGTCCTTACACGCAATGGGAAATTCAACCTCTGCATTGACCCTTTGTACCACCTTAACAATTTCCAACACACTAAGTGTATCCTGCTCTAATAAAGGGCTAAGTAACTTGTTTATAAAGTACACTTTCACCCATTTCTCCTTTCCCCTATGGCAGAATGTCAGTTGCTTAGAAACCTACATCAAGCCCTGTCCATTCAGCCCACATACTCTGTTGGTACAAGGTTCTAGTACCAGTGATAATGTCTCAAGTACCACACTAAGAAGACGTGTAATGTCCGCACTCGTGTCAATTATGAAGTCTATTGTACCGAGCTCCACAATATCGATAGCCACCCTGAACTGGTTAGGCTGAGAATCCTGACCCAATGAGCTATTCACAACTGTTCCCACGATAAAGTCAGTGTCATCGGAATCTGGCATTTTGCTAACATCTTCGATCGGCACATCTTCGAATAGTGGTTCACTCATCCATACGAGTAGCATTTAATTTTCTGCGCTGGACAATAATTTTTGATGTGCTCTCGACGACAGTTACGACACCTGTCACTTTTCTAGTGGAAAAACGAGTCTTTACTGACCTGACTGTAGTTGATGTCTGAACCTCTGCGAAGAACCATTGTATCATAACGTCCTGTGCTGCCATGCACGTGAGACAGTTCCGAGTTGGATGTTTCCCCGCTTCATGATTCTTGAACTAGGTTAACTTTATCCTGATGTGCCTCCCGCAACTGTAATGACTGTAATAATTGCAGCTCACTCTGCCAGCAAATGTTGACGGCCTCCTGTAATATCAGCTGCCCTCGGAGTTGCATATTCTCACTTACCGCTGCGTCGCACATGCCCACAATGATTCTGTTGCAGATTAGTCTCCTTAAGTGGGCCATACTCGCATGATTCCGCGAGGTTATGTAGTGCGGTAATAAAGGTTTCGGTCATTTCCCCAGGTTGCTGCACTCGGGAGTTGAACTTTAAGTGTTCAAATATCACATTCACTCGAGGTTTGAAATGTTTATCGAATGCCTGCACTATCCCTTCGTATGTCCACCCGGATGCTGGATTTCGACCGTTAGGACGACCTCATCTGACTTGTTGCTGAGCAAGTACATCAACAAATCAATTTCGCTCTTATCACTGCAACTTATTTGTTCGCTCAAACTGAGATAACGATTGAAAAAAAAAACTTTCCACCGAAACTACGAATTGGGCAATCTTGCACGCAGTGTATCACCAGAGACGTTTCCGTTATGAATTACCTTACCATACAAATAACATTCAGACTCGACTTTCCTGAAACATTATGCCCGACACGCAGTTTTACCGCTGCCACCATGTTGTATTGGCACTCTCCACCTGACTTCATACTAACCGACAGCTGCCATGACACATACTGTCCTTGACCACCCGAGTCAAGGATATAACAGATACAACACAGTGTTCCACGTGTTCTCCTGCCACTGTGTGCCGGCAACACCAATGAAAAGTGTTGACCATGGGAGGTGCAGGAACCACCCATTGTTCAGACTGTCACATGCTGATAGCTGCCACCAAATTCCTTGATCGTGGCTAAGACTTTAGAACACATTGACTCAAGCCAAGTGAATATTAGTTTGGCCTTTGGTAGATTTCTCTGCATCTTACAATCTCATTGCTAGTGGAGAGCTTGAACTGGTAACTTTGTCAATTATACTCAGTGATCACTCAGACAGAATAAAAAGGCATGTTTTTCTCCTAACCTACCCTAATCTACACAAGGAGTCAAGGTTCCAATGTAAGGGTGGGACCAGGTACAGCGAAGGACTGAGCTTCATATGCAGAGGCATAAAAGAAATATACTGACTACAGAGAGCAGGCTTTGGAGCCTTTACTTGGATTGGGAAAAAATGGCTGCAGTGGGGATCATGGTTACCCCCTTCGATGACTAGCTACCACAAGCAAGGGGTTAAACCAGTGTAGACAATGTAGAAACCTTTGACAGGAAGGAATCACAAAAATGCATAGGATTGGAAGTGTGAGAAATATTCTTTCTACAAGAACAAAGGAATGCTTGGAATGAATGCTTTGTAAAGATAGAAGAAAAATTACCTTAAGGTTCATTTTCTTTACTTCCTTAGTCACTCTGGGTTTACTATATTCTAACCAGAAGTGTGGGAGGTACTACACTTCTGATGGAAGGATGAATGCAAAATTGGGTGTACATAACCCCTCCCATACCCCACAGAGGGGCATCTGAAACTTAAGCGTTACGATGATGGTAACAAACCCCTAAGACCCTAATTGAATATCCTCCTTTGGCTGCTGGTATTTGTTAGAGCACTAGAGAGTTTGTTGCCAATAGCTATGAATTGGCAGTTGCAATGTGACTTCACAGCTTTCGTTAAGGGCGCTGCCTACCTGGCGCTTGAACTACGTTGCAAAGTGTTTGAAATCCACATTTTTTACAAAACCATCAAATGTATCCCCATGATACCAATGTACAAAAAGAAAACACACTTTAGGCAAGGTACATATAATACTCTCAATACATCATGTACATTATAAGAGCTATTCCCAAGCTCTCTAACACAGCTAAAAATGGCTTTTTCACACTGCTGTACCTCATAGTATACTGGTGGAAACATGGGAAACTATTATAGGGATCTGCATTGAACTTTGTTACAGACTTTCCATCGATAAAATGATAGGGTCACTGTTTAAAGTCATATAGGAACATGCAGCACAATGGAAACACTGCACGCCACTTCAGCACCTTGCGCATAGGAGCGAAGGGGCTTCAGGCATGTGTGTCAGTGTCATCCTTATCGCTCCTGCACTTCCCTGCCTCAAGAGCTCTAAAAACCTCCTAGTAGGTGGCGCCCTTAACACAGAGTCATTGAGCTGTGAGACACATGTGAAGGCAACTAGGTTTGCTAAATGGGCAGGTCTACAGATTTAGATTTACTCCCACAAAGATGCTTGTTGAGTCACAGTCAACCAGTGGTGTACCTTTAAAAATGTTGCTGTTGCCACTATCAACTTACTAGAGCAACACAAGGCACTAAGATATCACTATACACAGATCTGACTGCCTCATTTACATAGACTTGTACCACCATCTGCAGCTAACGTGGCCAAAGATCACCAGAATGGACCAGTCATTGCCAAACCAATGGTCATCTTTCATAAACTGATGCAGGTATTCTACCCTTAGTGCCCAGCCTCTTACCAAGTCATCCAGTTCACTTATTACATGGGCAGTCATAACGTACAGTCCAGTGGCAGTCATGATCCATGACTGGTAAGAAAGGATAATTCCCTAGCATTCTGTGTCACCCTTGTTGGCTATTTCCACTGCGCTACTGACATTTTCAATTTTCAGCCGTTGCTGATTTATTTGTTTGGTAGTTACCATTATTTATGAACCTGACATCCTATTGTGAATATCTACTTTTTCAACATACAACCTATACACCTTTACTGTATATACGAGGGTTATTCGGAAAGTAAGGTCCGATTTCTTATAAAACATAAACCATCACTGATTTTTTCAAAAAACTTTTTTTATTTAATTCCTTACATGTTTCTCTATTTTTCTACATAGTGTCCATATTTGTTTAAACATCTGTCATAACATCCTACAAGCTTTTGTATGCCTAAGTCGTAGACGTTTGCCGCCTGTGAGGATAACCAGTATGTAACTGCTTCTTTCACGTCTCGTCCCTTGTGACAATCTTCTCTAAAAATTGATCACCTTCCTTATGATATTGGTCCAAAAAATAAAGAGCACAAGCCATTTTTTTCATTTGGTGTTCCTCAGTAAGCAGCCTGGGAACCCAACGGCGCACAATTTGTGAAATTGAAAATTTTCAGAAACAATTTTGTGCAAAGTTGTTCTACCCACATTCGGAAATTCCAATGCTAAAGTTGAAATTGTGAATCGCCGGTCTTCACGAATCTTTTCGTCCACGGCTTTGACCAAATCTTCTGTGATCACCGATGGTCGGCCTGATCGCAGTTCATCATGGACATTTTCCCGTTTGTCCTTGAAAACTCTCACCCACTTACGCACTTTGCTGTCACTCATTGCATTGAGGCCATACACTTGACTTATCTGTCGATGAACTTCCGCTGCTGAAACGTTCCTTGCTGTCAAAAACCAAATCACTGACCGTATTTCACAGTCAGCGGGCTGATCAATTGTTTTAAACATTTTGAACTGACACTGTAAACAGCACACTGCAACAATACCAATGCAAATGGCGTTGTTTGACGAGCAAGGCATGCCGGGAATCGGTGCGCATGCACGTTACAATGTTCGCGCGACATTCGATTAGCTATGGCGATTCGGACCTTACTTTCCGAATAACCCTCGTATAATGTAGATATTTCACTTTTTTTTTCACACTGGCATATTTGTTTCTTTTCTATTGTTTAATTTAGAATTATTTATTATTCTTACTTATAAATAAGTGGAAGACAAGGTTGTGTCACCTTAACTTCACTACATGTAAAAACAAGTTGTTAAATAATAAATGAAAATAAATCACTGGGTGGTGCAGACTGATGGACCTACTAATAGTGACAACAGCTCAGTACACCTACTTCTCTCCAAAGGACTTCAGTTACATGAGTCCTTAGGCCAGGACTGACTGCACTACCAAGCTAGGAAAATTAATCCAGCTGCACCAATACTCAGTTTATATCACAGGAGAGGGCTGACAATGTGACTATGACGTGAACCAGGCGTTCACTGTTCCCTTTGTGCCCACTGTAGCTGCCGCAGTAGTGTCCTCCACTCCGGATGCACCATACCAGCGCACATGTGTACAAGAATGATAGTGTGTTCAGTGTATATCAAGTGTATTTGTCCATGTGTGATAGAGCACCGTGTCATTAATTATTCATTTTACCAATTTAATCATTATTATTTACCAATATAGTTTTCACCAGTATAGTTATTTAGAGTTATGTGTATTTATTCAGTATTGATGTATACCATAATTATCGTGTGTCAAAACAATCATCACATACATAGCCAGCCAGGGACATGTGACATTTTCAAGTTGGCAATGCAGTGGCTGCTACGAGTCAATACTTACATTTAATATTAATATAATGATGTTATATTATGTAAGTACAAGGGTAATTGTGTTTTATTATGTAAATTGTGTTTAATTATGTTTATATAAGGTATATCATGTTTACATCCCATTAGCATTTAAGTCACATTTGTTTCATCTCTCCACCGCCAGGTGTCGGCCGTGCTTAGGTGGCACGAGCCGATGCATTGCTCAGGACAGTAGGCAACATCACATCGGCGCGAGCGGACGTGGTAAGTCTCTCGTTTCACAAGAACCTCGGCACCAGCCTCTCAGGCTGCATCACTCAACAATCGCATCATCATATCATTCACGAAGCAACTAGTACTTTTATGTTAAATCTCACCGAGGAGAGAGCAGCGTCACGCGCCTTAAGTAATTATATTCCAGCAGTGTGTTTATACGACCACGCGGTCACCACGTGTTTCATCAAAGTGTTCAATAAAATAATTATATACCTCTAAAAAAACTTGAGTGCTTTATTAATTTAGGCGTGCGCAGCGGCCAAACAGCTCGCAATTTCATAGTATTTGACGTTGTATTACTAGAGAACCCCTGGGCCGTCGACCGAACGACCCAAATAATCTCACCAGCTCACCGTAGGGCTGTGGCGCCGGGCAATTTATAATCATCACATTACAACTCTGGTATACGATCGCGTCAACTAATATTAGGTATTTCTTGCCATGTGCTGGTATGTGAAGGTGATTATTTTTTCATAACTAAAAAAACACATTAAATTATTTTTATACCATTATTAAATACATCTAAATCAATTCCCTCTTAAAAACAAGTTTTCATTAGTTTACAAAAAAAAAAATTGATGCTTTACAACACATCTAATACATTTATATTGTAGAGAATGGGAACCAATACTGGTAATGCATTAAACAGTTAGATAATTTCATTAAGCAATAAAGCACACATTAGAAACCAACGGGAAAAACTCATTGGGAGGCAATTAATGCTAGCAGGAACCAGTACAACAAATAAACAAATATGAAAGTTTAGAAAACTGAAAATCTGAAAAGGTGCAAAAATACATACTCAGACAAAATGAACAGAATATGTCATGAAACTTTGTTAACAGCGCTCCTAACAGAAACTGTACTAGATAAATTTCACATGGAAGTTCTTACATCTTAAAAAATTTTTAATCAACATGTAACCAGAACCAATCCAAAGACTATATACACATGCATATGTGTGTCTGACTCAACATTTGTCTGTGAAATATGCAGGATCGTCTGTGGCAGTGCTTCCTGAACAATCCAAATGCAGGGAGGCCTCAGTCAGTGGAGGTGTCACGAATCGACAGGCTGGGGATGGACTCGGCCAAGCTTCACTGCTGCAGTAAGGCCATAGACCAGGACTGCCGCCGGCTCTGTACCAGGACTTTCTCTAAGGAGTGGACACATCTGTGGGATGACTTCAGCCGTGAATGCCTCTCCCAGTCCCGCCTCTCCGAGGACGCACTCCGCCACTGCATCGATGAAGGTAATGGTAACTTTGTCATGTCTTTTGCTTAATGGCAACAAAAATTGTCTACAAACAACAACAAATTAGAAGTTTTAACTCAATTCATAGCTTTTGGTTCTAGTCTTGCTGTTCTCTAAAACAACTTGAAAGTTCTCTATCAAGTGATGGTCTTTTCCTGACTATGTATTCAACACATAATTCCTAACAAAATAGTTGACAGGAATTGCGGCTTCAAAAGTGGAGAGAAAGGCAGATCATTGTTGACAGGACAGATATTGTTGGACCTATCAAGTGTAAAATTTAAGGGGCACCGGTTAGCTGTAGAGCTATTGAGAAGTGAGCTATTCATTTAGGTGGCTGCCTCCTGAAGTTCCCGATGGCTGTAAGTTAATTCCAGCTATGCCTACCTATTGAGGGTGTTGGACCCCTCGTGATGCCAATAACGTGAGGCTGTTAAGTGGCACCTCACGTACCCAGAATACCGTGATTTTAGATAATTACATCACTCTAAATCACAGGGCAGTAGTTGGGAAAAAGAGGCATGAACATTGCAAAATGGGTGCAACACCCTAAAAGGCCATGAAGCAACCTGACACATTAAGAAAAACATTACTTGTAGTCCATACATGTTTACTTCGCACTGTAATCCATATACAGGCACTGAAGTTGTCACAGCAGTTTTGGAATGCTGCCAGCCAAAACTGTAGAAACGAGCACGGAGCTCAAGCAAAATTTACATGAGTAGTGAAGCATCTGGGCATGTGAGTCAGCAGCGGTTAGGGGNACTACTCCTGGGCGATGAGCAAAAACACGTTAAATCTCAGTTAAATACATTCGATTATAGTAGCTAAGCGGTTATGGTACAAAAAACGTGAAGTGCCCGGGAGACAGTAATATGCACTGCCTCCTGCTCCCCACGCCCGTCTCTGACTTGTGATTATGGCGGCAGCCCGCTTGAAGCTCGGGTGCGCTGGATCCAATTTTCCAAAGCACAGAAACAAAACATTAAATACAATGAACCATACAGAAGAAACTAGCAATAAATAAATAGAATAAAAAACATTTCCACAAAAATTAAAATAATAAAAGAAAAATATGTAATTTGGTAGTGAACAATTAAAAAGACATCACGTAGTTAAAATGTTATGCTGTCTTTCTGAGTCTCTCATGACATAAAGATAAAAATATATTTGTTGTTAAAAAATTAACATAAAGTGAGGAATGAGGCAAAATACAGCATTGAATTTGGCACCAAGAGGCATACATCAGTGGATGTGTTCATGTGTGCAAAAGGGGTGTAGGTATCTCAATGTAAACTGCACAAAATAATTCTTCACTATTAAAAGATCCATTTCATACCGTAATTCGGGTGGCATACACATAAAAAAATTATAGGGATCACATGACACCATCACACTTAACACAGAGGAGTCACAGACATAAAATGACGACAGGACACGAAGGGTTACCAGTCTGCAGTAACCTATGGACCTCCTTTGTGGCACTCATTTCCCTGGCAGTCTGGTAGCTGGGGAATTTTTGATGTAGAGGGACAGCCTGAACTGTTATGGCCCCAAGAGTTACCTCTTGGGGACATGAAGGCACGGCGGCTGCTTGACCCCGGTGGTGGCATGGCTGTCCAGCGTAGTGTGTTCCCACATGTTGCGCTGGCTCCGATGTTTATGATAGCCACTTGTGGGCCCATCTTTAATTTTTTCCTCTTCTAAGATGATATCTGTAATACCCAGCATTGGAGTATTTGAAATATTTACTTAATGATTCTGTAGTATTGTGCCATAAGCAACAATCCTAACCTTTCTGCACTTATATCACATCTTTATACTTGAGGATTTCAAAACATCTTCCTCATTTCCTTGAGTATTTCTCTGGCTGGGTTGGCAGTGACGTCTCTATTTCCGCTTACATCTCAATTTTTTCATCACCGAGTCTAACATCCTTCAGGTTTATGACACACTCCTTGCTCTTAACATAGTAGAGCCCAAAAGCTAGGCTGGGTATGCAGAAAACCATCTGTTAGGAAAGTTTTTGAAACACACTAGTGCCCTTTGGCTTAACAAATTCCAAAGAGTGTAGCTCACAATATTTTAAATTATGTTTATTGGTTGCAGTGTACTGGAAGAATTACTCCAGTGCCTATGAATAAAACATAGCAGGTACATCAAAGCTAGCCTGGCCACACTGAATGTTAAATTAAGGTGTTGGTTCCTGGTGGCACCCGTTACCACAACTCTGGCCACGCCTATGCCCATGTCATTTAAACAAGATTGAAGCATTAAATTTTTCTATTTTAGAATGTACATTAATATAATTTTTCTTTAAAGCGATTACTACTTCTCTACTTAATTGTTGAGTAGTTTATTACAGTTTGATTTTAACCATTTTTCCTTTTTAAAAATGTAATAAATAATCACATTATTATGTATAACTAAGTATTTCTTTTTTTACAGATAGGTATGTTTTATTAATTGGCTGTGCCCATATAACACGGAAAAAAAAATTTGTTCATACAAAACTAAATGGCCATGTCCAGCATCGAGGAACTGTCCTGAAAAACCTAGTTAATTCAGCCACTTAGCCAAATATCAAACTTTTTAACATCACTAAAGTAGGCTACCCTAATAAACTGGTTTGACCATCTGCATTGTTTTTCATAAGTTTACCTGGACCAACATTTGAGTTAACTCTGTAAAAATGGTGTAACATGAATATTTATGTTAACCATGCACTGATTGCTGAGAAAGTCCACGTTAGGGCCTTCTTCAGTGGTAGGTTATTTATGCCACTAACAGTCATTACTTGTAGATGGTGCCTAAGTCTTAAGAACCTATATTTTTTTTGTTTATCTATAATGTTTTCTTCAATGTTTTTTTTTTCTTAGCAAAGTTGTCCACATTTTATCTGAAACTATTTCCGGTTTATGAATTCCTAGAATCGTGTAGGTTTTCTTATTACCTTAAATAAAGTACGGTTTTGTTTGAGTGTTAGTGAAGCTTTTTCTTAGATTGTCTGTTTGTATAAATAATTGAAGGGGCTCAAGCAAGGAAAAATGTTGCAGTGGACGAGCCGTGCGAACTGGGTTGCGATGGACTGAGCTACTGCACCAACTTCAACAACCGGCCGACGGAGCTGTTCCGTAGCTGCGGCCAGACGTCGGACGATGCGGCACGCCTGGATGTGGCACTGTGGCGGCAGAAGGGCCACCTGGGGTTGCCCCAACTGCGGCTGCCACTCCTCAACATCTCAGCATGCTCCCCACACCTGTGGAAGGCTGTTGCCTGTGCCCTGCAGCTCAAGCCCTGTGACAGATACTCTCACGTCAACCGCATTTGCAGGTGATTAGCCCCTACACAGTGGCATGGATTCCTGTGATGTTGTGTGGCGTGTAACGAGGTGTGTTGTGTGTACAGGGCTGACTGTCTGGAGTTGCTGAGTCAGTGCGTGGACTGGGACAGACTGCAATTCAAGCACACCACCCAGTCTCTGTGTGCTCTAATGTCGTACGAGGACCCCAGCATTCCGTGCATCTCGCTATCCCAGTTCCTGCAACCCAGTGACGCTCCCCATGTGCTGCCTCAAGATTCTGTCACCTTACCTTGCAAGGGCTCTCCTTGCAACAGCTCCGAGGTGTGCGTGGTGAACCGCAACTGTGCCCCTGGACGCCACTGTATACCATACACCTGCAAGCAAGGTGTGTTGTGCTAAACCAACAACTACCATCACACCAACTATTTTACCAGGCTTTAGTCACAAAATATTAATGTTATAGTAAAATCTCCATACAAAGGTGCAGACAGGTAGGTGTGTGCGTGCGTGCGTGTGAGAGGGCTGCTGAAATATAAACACGGTCAAGGCTATGGCACATCACTGTTCCTGAGTGCCAGTAGGCCTTTGTCACAATGGATGCAATGCATGGAGTAATATACGGAAGGAAAAACAGTATGAATGGCCACGGTATTTACAACAAAACCAGACCAGACATCTCTCGGCTTGTTGACAGGGCCTGAATGCAGAGCCGGTCCTTGATGTAAATGAGTTAAGCAGCTATGTAGAGTGCCAAGCAAAACGTAGTGCCTAAAGTGCCATGAAAGTTTCAGTACATAAGGTGAACATGTGAATTAATAGAGGAAAAATTTTAACATGCAAGTTTTTTTAAAGTAGCCTTTAAATTATGACTTAAAAAAATATTTAAGTACTAATTTTAATAAAATATACTCTTTAAAACCACTATAATTAAACTTTTCAAAATTAGCAACACCTGTTGTGTAGTGTACAAGAAAGGAGGGGGGGGGGGATATGACTCCTTTCTCCTTCGCCCACTCACATTATGAGAAGCAGAACACATCGCTGGTAAAGATTAATGAACTCCAACATTTCACACAAAATGCAAGACAGGCACGTACTTTGCAGCAGTTATTCATCAAACTCGCAGAGTGTTGTGCCATTGTGTGACATGGAATTAAATGTGTAGTGTACTGCTATGTAATTGGGAAGTTTCACTATTTTTACAGATTGTTTTGATTATAATAAACAAGTTTTGAGATCTAAGAAAAAACCCATTACTTCATTCAATTACTGGCTTCTACAATACAAACATTACAAAAAGTACAAACTACAACTGTGTAACAGTTTGATAATATTTTTATGTGGGGGGTGAGGTGGCCACCAAAATATTGTTCGCTTACACTTGGAATATGTCAAGGACCGGTCCTGTCTGACTGCACAAGGCAAATAGCATTAAACATATTTGTACACCACTAATTTTGCAGAAAATAACTACTGTAACAAAAGTTTAGTTTGTTGCATTAACTGAACAAACAAATTGTATGTGTATGTAGTTTGGCTGTATCTACACATTTGATAAAAAATGCAGTGATAAGATTACATTCACACACTTTAAGCATGAGAAGCATCATGTGTTCTAGGTGTTGTAAAATTTTTGCTTTTGGTAACCTCTTATATACGAAATACCATTCTTATAAAATTCACTCAACTGTTTTGCAGTTTAACATTTATTGAGCTTTCTAGGATTGATGTGAAGTTTTGTACTGCCATTTTGGCATCAGTTTTATTGCTGCCACTACATAAATGTTTTGTCTCATTCAATGTTTCAGTCTAGCAAGACATTGTACCACACAAGCAATAAAGACTGTATTTTGCTCCTGTTCATAGTATACACAGTGACAAGACAAACTAATAGTAATGTCATGGCTCTAGAGGGAGTGGATGGTTGCATGTGTGGGATATGCTGGCAGCAAAGATCAGCAGCAGGGTACAGCAAAGCTTCAGGCAGACACAAGTAAATTCTAAACACAGGAGGGAGAGATGATTGACATCTCCTGTTTACCTGATCATGCAACAGTGCTTAAAATGTAGCACCAGATGTATAAAATAAACTGTTTAGTTGCTACCTGACGGACACCACACATGCCAACCACTGAAAGCAGTGTGCTAAACATCCAGTCTTTAAATTTAAAGTTTTTAATGCTTCCAAAATTGTTCTGGATCATTGAAATCCCAAATTACCGCATCGCAGATTAAAAACAGTTTAATACATAGTAATACATAATTTGATGCAGTCTGAATACGTGATCCCACCCTACCATGTAAGAGAATCTGGCTTGGGCCCATAAGCAGTGTAACAAGACACTTTCTCTGCACTAAAACCTGTTCCAAGTGTCAAGGCAGTGGCAACTGGGTTGGATGGATGGACAATACCTGGACTGCAGTAAGAAATGGAGTGGATGAGAATATCTCACTCAGATCCTCGTACGTCATCATTGGAAAGATGAGCATGGTCCTTCAGACAGATGGTGGGTAGCTGTCAGGTACAATGGTGTTCACAGTCTGAAGTCTCCAATTTCAGCTCTGATCATGCGACCTCTTAGGGGGCATGGGGATGGGGATGGGGAGCAATCCAGCAGAGAATTGTCACCACGTCTGTATCCACATTACCTTGCGTGCTTATTATTTTTATCCTCTTCCCTCACCAGCCCCACATGATGCTCTGGAAGTCTGGGACAGGATGTGTTGAAGCACAGATCTGGTCCTCACGTACTGAGAAGCATCCTACAACAGCTTTCCCTACATCCCTATGCACCTTGAACTTCCGTGCTGTGACTTGTGCTCTTAGAACAGCTGGGTGGCAGGTTACTGTGGACCAATAGCTCTGGTTTTCAAAAACCCTTCTGGGATGAGTACCAGTGACCTCATCACATTATGAATAAGCAGTAATGTGTACTGCTTATCACTGGCATTCCACAACAATCCATCCCTAAGGCTTCCTATATCTGGTACCTCTTAGTATCAGACCATTCTCTCTTTCAGCAGTGTTATGTGGCTATCAGCGGTCCAGAATATGTATCAGGTCACCAAGCAACCTCTGTATATATCCCAGGATGGCAACAACCCTTGGGTACATCACTCCTTTGACAAGGTTGTTATTTACCTGTAAAGGAATTTAGCCAGTTTTCAACAAGTGTCTTTATTATGCAATAGCATACTAGACCTAGGAATTCTAGTGGATTGTCTGCTACTTTTAAGCCCAACAGTAAGGGCGATCCTCATTCACTAGCATTTCTCTTACTTTTCGCTGGGAGCCAGACGTCATGGTTGATGTCAAATTTTGAGCAAATCAGTTCCAGCAGAAACTCTCTATCCTTCTTGTGAATACTCCAGTCAAATTCCTGCTAAAAATTGCTTCTTGACTAGCTCATCGTACTCCCAGGACAGCATGACAGAATAATAACAAAAGGGGCGGTGAGTGAATGAATATTCATGAACAGGCAGCACACAGTGCTCTAAAAATGTCTATAATCATGGGTCCAGTCTTTTCATGCACCTCTGCACAGCATATTCCTGGGTCAGGTAGTTATTGAAATGATGCTGATGGTGGTATGCCATGGAAAGGGAATAGGGATGGTAGAAATGCAACCATCACCTGGCAAAGCAAAACTGTGCATCACCACCATGCACTGGAACGTTGCCAAAATAACCACATGTATGCACTTCCTATGGAATAAGGCCATCAGACAACTTCAGACACCTTGATCATACATACTTTACTTGCATCATTTTGTATTTATAAGATATGATGTAGAAGAACTACAATGTTTTCAATTTTCATTTATTATATTTTCTGAGAACTAAAATTTTGAAAGTGAAATTTTAATCTGGTAGGTATTTATGCCACCCTACACTACATACAAAAAATAGCTAAAAAAAAAATGAAAATAATAATTATCACTATAAGTAAGGCCCTACATTTATGGTAAATAAAATGAGCTGATTTCATCATTGAAATTTCACCATTTCTCGAAATGAATATTTTTATTTCGTCAAATAAATTTTGTAGCAAAAAGCATGTTTTATTATTAGAATGTGAATCTGTTGTTTTTCTAACAAATTCTATCAAACCTTGATGAAGGAGCCTATTTTATAAAGATAAACAAGGTAATTAGTTTTGTTAAACTTAATAGTTTTTAGTCAAAGAGACACACCCAACACACATTTTTACATTGTTTAAAACTGGCCATAGCACAGAGGATACAAAAACAAGGAGGTAACTAGATATAATCGATTTTGCAATGTCTAGTTATCAAAACTTATCCAAATGTCAAAATGATATATCTTTCAATATTTCAACACACCCCCGTAATTTTTGCATTTAACATAATTACATTTCTCATTACTTCAATATTAGAAAACTATTATAAACAACATTTGTAAATGAAGATAAGTCCTTAGACTGTCAGCAAAAATCACTGTTTTAAAGCACTGATTACATCTAAATCAGTTTTACAAGTTTTAGTCAATCAATNTAAAAGCACTGATTACATCTAAATCAGTTTTACAAGTTTTAGTCAATCAATTTCTTTTGAAAAAGTATAAATTTTGTAGGTCCAAGTGGTTTAGTTAACACATCTGCGATTTGTATTTCAGTGGGACAGTGAGATAACTTCANTTTTGTAGGTCCAAGTGGTTTAGTTAACACATCTGCGATTTGTATTTCAGTGGGACAGTGAGATAACTTCATCAAATCGTCTACATATTTTTCATGTAAAAAATGATATTTGACATCTATATGTTTTCTTTTGCGATTCATTACACCAGTTTCGATTAGTTTGATGGCACTTAAGTTGCCAATCAGCATCTCAACTTCAATGGGCTTCTGGGTGAGTTCTTCAATTAACGCTTTGATGTAGATCACCTCTTTGCAGCTTTCTGCAGCTGCGATGAATTCAGCTTCCGTACTGCTGTCTGCTGTCGTGGGTTGCTTTCTTGATCTCCAGCTGATGCGTCCGCCGCAGTAATACATCACGAAACCAGATGTACTTTTAGTAGTTGCAGGGTCGCCAGCATGATCAGCGTCGCAATACAACTTCAGGTCTTCAGAACCGTCAGATTTATAAGATATTCCCTTGTCTAGACTGCCTTTGAGATACCGCATGATGCGTTTTAGGTTGATCACATCATGTTCGTCCGGACTTTCCATTTGTCGACTGCAATATCCCACGGCGAAACTTATATCGGGTCTGGTCTTAGTAGAGAGGTACAACAAGCTTCCCACTGCTTCGCGAAACGGGAAATTTGGTCGTTTGTTTGGCTTTTTTAAATCAGCAGGTTTGTATGCAGTCAAGGGTGTTTGTGCCGGTTTAGCTTCTGACATGTTGAACTTTTTTAGAACACTTCTTATGAACGATTTCTGGGTGACTTTGACGGCTTCATTTGATTTTTCCAACTCCATACCAAGATAGGAAGTGGGGTTGTTCAAGGTGGTTATTTCAAATTCTTTTTCAAGATTTTTTAACAGTTTGTTCATTTTCTTTTCATCCTTTCCAAGTAAAAGCCCGTCATCAACGTGAATCGCCAGGATCAGTGATCTATCCTGGTTCACAAAAATGCAGTGGTCTGTTCTTAATGGGTCAAGACCTTGTTGCTTAAGAAAAGTCACCAGTCGTTTTTGCCAACTAGCTGGGGCTTGGCGTAAGCCGTATAAAGCTTTGTTGAGTTTGCAAATTTTGCCGCTATGTTTGCCATAGCCTTCTGGCAAAGACATATAAATGTCTTCCTCAATCAAACCGTGAAGAAAGGCACTCTTCACATCAAAAGTCTTCATTTTCAAGTTGTGTTTGGCTGCATTGGCCAACAGAACACGGAGGGCATCACTGCCAACTACAGCACTGTAGGTTTCGTTGAAATCGATGCCAAATCGCTGCTGACATCCCCGTACAACCAGTCTTGCTTTATACCTGCCATCATCTTTCACTCGAAATACCCACCGACTGCTTAGTACACCTTTTTTAAAAACCCCTGTTTTGTCAATAATGCTCCAAGTTTTATTTTTCTTAAGAGAGTCTTTTTCTTCTCGAATCGCAGCAAGCCATTTGTTTTTGTCAGAGCCATTTACAGCGTCAGTGTATGACAGTAGAGCTGACTCATCCATAGTGTCATCGGTATCATAATCCAGAATGTAGTCTTTTAATTTTGTTGGGGCTTGAGCTTTCCGTAGAGATCTTCTTATTCCAGAAGATTGTTGTACTGGATCATTGTTTGAGTCATCGTGTTCTTGAGCATCTTCGGAGTCTTGGATGTAATTGGATTGTGACTCATCATCAGCGCCTGAGTCATTGTCTTCTTCTTCCGAATAGATTTCACTGCTAGAATCGTGTTCGGAGCTGATTTCACTTTCACTATCTTCTTTTTGGTTGTTGTTGTTTAAGAAGACAAACTGGAAATTTCTTTTGGGTATATTATGATTTTCTCCGGTGAATTTTACATCTCTTGATGTGATGATTTTACGATTTTTTTCGTCGTATAGTCGGTAGCCCATGGTGGTGTAACCGACAAAAATGTACTCATCACTTCTTTGGTCAAGTTTCTTCAAGTGACCCTTTTTGTGGACAAAAGCACGAGATCCGAAAATCTGTAGATTTTTTAAGTTTGGTTGCACACCATTCCACATTTCATGTGGAGTCTTGTTAGATAGTGCTACAGTCGGGCTGCGGTTCAAGAGATACGTACTTACGTAGAGAGCTTCGCCCCAAAATTCATTACGGAGACCTGAGTCAAAAATTAGCGCGCGCACTTTTTCCATCAGGCTTCTCATTAGGCGTTCACTTTTTCCATTCAGTTCTGGAACGTACGGTGGGGAATAGTCAAATTTTATTCCTTTTTTCTTTGCCCATTCCTTTAAATCACTTGACGAATTTTCTCCCGCGTTGTCACAGCGCAGCATGTGGACTTTTGAGTTCCATTTTGTTTCAAACTCAGCTACGATGCTTTTTAGTTCTTGATCAAGTTCTGACTTGTGTTCCAGTAGAGCAACAACAGAATAATGAGTGTAATCATCAAGAACAGCAAGGAAATATGACTTGTTGTCCCATGTTTCTTCTATTGGCCCACATAGATCAAAATGAAGAATTTCAAGTGGTCTCTTAGCGGTTTTACGAGCATTTTTGAATGGAAGACGGGTTTGCTTTGAGTTTGAGCAAACTTCACATACTCTCTTCTTATCCGGCATTTTCAGTGTTTCCATTCCCTCACTAATTTCCTTCAATTTTGTAATGTTCGCGAAACCCAGATGTGCAAGCTTACGGTGCCACTCTACAGCGCGCTCCTCATCGTGTTTTGCAAGAAACGCAGAATTTTCTTTGTCGTGGATGAGTTTTATTTCAAAAAGGTTGGTCTTGTTTTTGTATCCGTGCACCTCGAAATTATCCTTTAGTATCACTACTTTGTTCTTTTTAAAATTGACTAGTCCACCTGACTCAATAATTCTATTCACTGAAAGAAGGTTGGTAGAAAGTTCGGGAACATAGAGAACATCTCTCAAAATACAGTTTTCAAAGCTGATGTCACCCTTTTTGATGGCGACCATCTTGATTCCATCCTTGGCAGTACTTATCTCAGAATTTATTTTTACGGCATTGGTCAGGTAGTCATCATTATTGCACATGTGACTGGAGCTTCCGGAGTCAACTGTCCATGTATGACTGGTTTTGGTGGTATCATCTTCATGAACCAAAAAAGCCACCTTTTTACCAGTTTTTTGTTGTTTCTTCTTGTCAGTACCATGTGTGAGCTTGAACCCGTAGTTGTTACTTTCTTTGTTATTTGGACGGAAATAGCAGTCGTTGGAGGCATGGTTATTTTTTTTGCAATATTTACAACGTTCCCCCTCGTCTTGAGGACAATTTCTAGCGTAGTGACCTGTCATTTTACAGTTGTAGCAGACTACGTCACGTTTTTGATCACGGGCGGCCTTGAACGCCACAACATCATTGGTTGGTTTTACTGTGCCAATTTTTCCTTCTGCTTTCAACAACCTTGCTATCAAGTTGGCCGAGGTTCTCTCGGCTTTGGGGGCGGAGTCCCACGAAATGACAAAGTTGCTGAATGTCTGTGGCAAAGCAGAAATAATTCTCTGTGTTAGTTCCTCATCCTTGATTTGATGACCGAGGTCACCCAGCTGAGTAACAATGCTTTCCAACTCAGCAATACCCCTCGCCACATCTTTGATCTGGAAACCAAAATACTGTGCTAGTAGGCTATCCTTTAACATACCATTATCTCCCTCATAGATGCTTACCAGTTTGTTGTACATTTCTGCAGCATATTTACAAGACATAATCAGTTGTTTGTTCTTTTTACTGATCGACATTATTATGGCCTTTTGAGCTTTGGCATCCTTCTTTTTATCACTATTCTCTTTGGGCTGAGCTGTATACGAAATTGCATCAAGGGCTTCAGCTGCATTCAACAAAATTTTCAGCTCAAAACGCCAAGAAGCAAAATTTTCGGGTCCCTCCAATATCTCTATGTTACTGAATTCGTCGTTATTACGGCTGCCCATCTTACCTGGTTTTACTTGTAAGCAGACAAATCGGCGTAATCCTTGGAAACTGTGACACACGTTTTTTACTTTATCATTCGGTACTCAATTTCACTTAATTAACGTCTTTTACCTTTATAAACACTTGTTTATATTATTAGAGCACTTGACTGGGCCCATAACCTGATGAAGGAGCCTATTTTATAAAGATAAACAAGGTAATTAGTTTTGTTAAACTTAATAGTTTTTAGTCAAAGAGACACACCCAACACACATTTTTACATTGTTTAAAACTGGCCATAGCACAGAGGATACAAAAACAAGGAGGTAACTAGATATAATCGATTTTACAATGTTTAGTTATCAAAACTTATCCTAATGTCAAAATTATATATCTTTCAATATTTCAACAAACCTAAATGAAAGTTGTTCATTTATTTTAATCAGTGCAATGTTTCAGTGGAAACTTTAAAAAATATTTAACTTGTCATGTAATGCACATTGTCACACTCAAAGTCATTTTGTGTGATTGAGCTTAGACTTTGTAAAGAAATTTAAAACTGCCTAAGAAAACCGTTTTTGCACAAAGCAGTTGCCTTCCACCTACAAAGTATAGTACAATGTGTTTATTGATAAATAATTGGAAGAAAAGTAATAAAACTGTGGAAAATTAAAGTAACAACAAACATTGACAAAATGCCTGTTCACTGTTAAATATTAAATATTATTCCTACACAAATTCACAACCTAACTACAAAAAATTGATTAAGATTTTGATTAAAAAATACTCCTTACATAGTACACATGGAAACTGTCTTTATTTGTTTACAGCATGGCAGTGTTTATGCACGTGTCTTTTCGCATATTTCATATGTTTACATTGTAGTATTTGCACTGTGTTCAGTTTATCAAACACGTAGTAACCTTCACTTTAAAACTCAAGAAAACTATTGAAACCCATACAGCGCAAATGTTTGGTGCGTAGTTATTAAATTTACATCAAAAAAANTAAAACTCAAGAAAACTATTGAAACCCATACAGCGCAAATGTTTGGTGCGTAGTTATTAAATTTACATCAAAAAAAATTTTATCCGTATTATATCTATATTTATTTTCAAAATATCACNCTGTGTTCAGTTTATCAAACACGTAGTAACCTTCACTTTAAAACTCAAGAAAACTATTGAAACCCATACAGCGCAAATGTTTGGTGCGTAGTTATTAAATTTACATCAAAAAAATTTTTATCCGTATTATATCTATATTTATTTTCAAAATATCACTAACATTATTGGTTAGAATTGTTTGTTTAAAAATAATAAAAGGTAAGTTAGCCAGGATTCTGCCGTGTATTTGGCAATACAGTCACTGATATTTCCTGCAAGAAGCTACTGAAATTGGAATCCACATTCACATAAAGTTATGTGGTGACAATGGGGTTGCCAGATATTCGGAAAGGAAAATCAGTACGTGTGTTGGCGACCTTGCTTCTTCGACTCATCCTAAATTAACAAAGGACTTATGTGTACAACAGAGGCACATTTAATAAACCAAACTTTCATGCTAATTAATGTACTAAACAGAGCCAGATTGTACATATATTTAATTTTGAAAATACTTTTACATTATGTTCAACATTTTGTTTATAAAATACGTTTTCTTTTCTGTCTTTTGGGACTGTGAAAATTAAATTATTTGAATATCAAGAGAGTGCTTTGAAAAGAATACCCATTTATTAAAATTATGCTAGTATCACTAATTTGTAAACACATTAATTTTTGCTAAGATCTTAAAAATTAGAACATTAAGTGTATTGTTACATACAAGAACAGTACATGGAAAAAATGAATAAAATCGGAACTGTTCTGGGTAAATCTGTACAACTGACAATCCTAACTGTTGAATCATATCATGTTTCATACAAAAAATAAACATTTATTTTCTTGTATCAGAGACAATTAAACATGTATTAAATATAGACTTAATGCTAAGATAGCAATATTTTTCTTTGGGTTAAAGTTAGTCAGTTTGAATTTTATGAGGGCAGTGATTTTACAGAATCGTTTCCAGGAACTGTGGAGCTTTATAAAACTGAATGTATATTAATAAAATTGTATTGAGTATTGACTGAAATAAAATTTTTACTATGAAATGCTGAAACAAAAATGTTCTCTAGTAACTGTATGATTTCAAAACTATGTATTTGATTGTCTTTAAGAATTATACGGTTTGATTTGAACATCAATATTCACTATATACACTCCCCTAGTTGAGACCAACATGTTATAAAAGTATGGTTAACCTAACTGATATCTACAAGTGTTGTGTGCTGATGGAGATGCTGTTTGTAGGCTGCAAGCTGGGTGAGGTATCACAGTACATGGTGCCTGCGGATACGTTCGTCCACATTCCACTCAGCAGGTCTGGTCTGCTCAGAAGCTGCTACACCATATGCCAATGCTCGGCCAATGGGATGATTGAGCACTGCGAGCCCGTCCCTTGCTTCCAGATGGACTCCTGCCTCTACGGTGTTGACAAGATCAGTAAGGATGAGCGCACAGAAATATTATCATGTTCCTCAGAGGGAAAGTCATATTTTTTACAGCCTAATTATACTCTTATGATAGTGTAGGGCCCAACTTTGTTTTCTCTTTGGTATAATTTAGAAATTTTGAAATAAACAGAATTTTATTTTCTACTGCAAATAATTCATAAATCAATTATATATTTCTTAATGATAATGAAAAATGTGATTAATTCAAATATATCACTATCACTAGCATGCTTGGCACCGAAGTTGCCTGATACAGTAGAACCCCTTTTTTACATACCCTGATTTTACATATTCCTCTATTTTGCACACATTTTATTTTGTCTACTGCAATACCCATAGAGCATAAATTTCCCTCTTTTAATATTTTCCTGTATTTTGCCAAAAAAAATTCCTGGCCCCTTGAGATGTGCACGCTAACTAAAATCAAACTGTGCACTGCAACTGATTTGTATGTTTTCATCAATATCCTGCTCAGATNTGTATTTTGCCAAAAAAAATTCCTGGCCCCTTGAGATGTGCACGCTAACTAAAATCAAACTGTGCACTGCAACTGATTTGTATGTTTTCATCAATATCCTGCCTATATTTGGAGCAATACAGTGCTGTAGTCCAGGAAATGAAGGGGGAAAATACAGAATGTTGGGAAAAATAAGTGACAAGCTGAACTTCTGCCAGTTGTTAGAACCCAACTAGAGGTATATTTTTTCAAAAGTTCCCACCCCTCCCCCTGGTGCTTTCCCCCTATCACCCTTCAACATCCAGTTTGCCAACTTTTGGATTACCACTAGTATATGTGTTATTATTTACCCTAGCAGAAAGAACTTTTTTTTTTAGTTATTATGTAAAAGATGACCTCTCGACTTTTTTGCTAAGGTTAATACTTTAATAGAAATTTGCTGAACTACAGTACGTAAAATTTTACTCTTTTAAGTATAGCTTTTTTCTGTTTTCCAGTTCAACATTTTTGTTTAGGAAAATTCAACGAAATACTTTTCAATAAAATTTGTAGAATGCTTCTTTAGCTTTCCAATGGTATACAAGGGGAGAATAAAACATGACAGTATTTTATCAAACATCATGTGTGTGACAAAACATTTTCAAAATTTAATTGCCTACAAAAGTGTGTCTATCAGACATAATGTAATTGGGCCAGCATTTTTCTTGTTGTTGGAAACAGTTTTTAAACTCGTCTAAAGTAATGCTGTTCAATACCTCCAGGGATTTTTCTTTATCCTCTTCTATGTTCTGAAAATGCCTCACTTTCAGGTTTCTTTTCTGTTCCCTGATTGCAACAATGGAAGCAGTTTTCTTCTCACTGCCTCACACAATCGTTGCAAAGTAGTAATGTTAGTTGATTGTGGTACCATGAGGAACAAATTCTTGGTGGACACTCTCCTTGATGTTGAAGAAACAAACTAACATTGTCTTCATATTGGATCTCGTCTGCCTTGCTTTCTTCGGTCTCAGTGATGAAGTAGTCTTCCACTGGCTCGATTGTTGTTTTGTTGTGGGTCGTAACCTATAACACCACAATTTGCCACCTGTGATTACTTTTAAAAAAAGTCTGCATTTATTTCTGACCGTTATTACAATTTCTTACACACACCCAAATGCTTGACTTTCTAGTCGCTGGAAAGCAAATACAGAACAAATTTTGCTGCAAAACGTTTCATCTGCATATCTTCAGTCATAATGCATTGACGTGAACTCCAGGGAATTCCAGTCAGTTCCTCCAATTCATCTATTTATCTATGACGATCAAACATGATCACATCAATGATTTTTTTAATGTTTTCATCCGTTCTGGTAGTTGATGGATGTCTTTGTCAGAGTCCATCTTCAGTTGGCATTCGACCACTTTTGAAATAAGAAAACCACTCATAAACCCCTGCCTGGCTCAAACTTCCTCCCTGTCAGCCCTCCAGAGGAATGTGACAGTTTTTGTTGCTAATTTCCCGAACAGGAAATAGAACTTGATGTTAGAATGTTGCTCCTTCTTGTCCAGCATTGTACATATTGCAGAACATGTCAAACAGTACTTGCAAGTATAAAAAATTCACATTTATTGTTTCGATGTTTTACCAAGGCTGACACTTGGCAAACTGAACCATACAGGTGTCTACTGCAGTTACCTAGCAGCAAATGTCGGAACTAATGCTCCACCATCCGCTAGTTGGAGGAGCGAAGTAAGATTGCCCCTGGTGGTTCAGACTTAATTAGTTGAGCAGATGTCTCATGGGTTGCGGTGTGCTAGGTATCAGACCTGGGCGAAGGTTTTTGGCCATAAACAAAATTACAGTTTCTCACCCACACTATTCACCAGACCTGGCCTCCTGAAACTTATTTTTGCTCTCAAGAATTAAAGAAGACATGAAAGGGAGGCGTATTCAGGATGTAGAAGAGGTGAAACAAACCTGCTGGAGACACTGAACAGCATTACTTCGGATGAGTTAAAAAAAACAGTTTCCAACAATGGGAGCAATGTGGGAACAAGTGCATTACGTCTGGTAAAGACACTTTAGTATGTGATTAAATTTTTTAATGTTTCATCTCATACACAATGTTTATTAAAATAATTCTCATTATTTTTTGGTCCTCCTTTGTATATATTTCTTCAGTTTGGGCAACACGAACATGTGTAGAACACGTAATGAGAGAAAGCGCACACCCACCACTACTTTGTACTGTACTTGCACCAGGCTGCCCCTATTCGCTCATGCCCCAGTACAAACCAGATGTGCAGAGGCTAATGTATCAACGTAGCGGAGTGTTTCATCATTAAGGCGTACATCTACCTAGCACTTGAGATGCTTTGCAGAATGTTTGAAAAACGCTGTTTTTGACTAAACTATTATACATGCCCCCAATCGGTTTACCTAAGAGAAGAAAGCATATTTCAGACGATGACAGAATGGTACTTTCAAGACATTACGCACATTAGAAACATTATTTTAATGCCCTTAACATAGCTGAAAATGGCTTTTTCTGAATGCTATATTTCCAAATATACAAACTGGATACATACGAAACTACGATACAGGCTGGCATTGAACTTTGCTACATAGTGACATCCAGTAAAATTATAGGGTCACCACTTGAAGTCACGTTCAGGTGAGTCGGCGATGGAAAAACTATATGCCAATTGAGCACCTTGCGTGTAGAGGCGATACCGCTTTACATACGCCAGTTAGCATCACCTGTAGTGCTTCATCGGATTTTGCCTCACTCACACAAACACACCCTTCTTTAGGCGACCGCATTAATGCCTGTTTTGTGCCAATTTATAGGCAGTTCATGGTTACTTCACACTTTTCTGAAGCCCTGCTAAAGTTCTACTCTTGGTTAATGATTACATATCCTTCCAGTATGTCTATGTAAACATAAACACTGCCATGTGACTTTTACATTTTAACTGTCACATGCTTTGGTTACTGTTTTCAGCTGTTCAAAGAATTCTATAGTATTTTTAAAAAACCCTTACATACAAATGTTTACAATTTAAGCCTAAAAAACCATATTTTGGTCAGCTGTATTACTTTTTCATCAATGTCTGAATTGACGATAGTTCTTACGATTATTATTTTACATTGTTAACATATTTGCTATATGCGATGTGGCACATTACACATAATACATGTTAGTATTTTGTTTGCTGCGACTATGTTTAACCGGTTACAACTGTAGGGGAAAGAACTGCAGAATTGAAACTCTTGTTATTGATATGTGTAGGATTATTTTGTTAAAAGGACAAGTCTCGTTTGTAATAAATATTAAAACAAAGGAACAACCAGTCCAACGAAAAATACAGTAGATTCAAGCATGTAAATGGTGTCGCTTATTTTTTGTATGTAGCATCAAAAAACTTGATGTGTAGTGGTAAACATGCATACAAATAGGCCTACTGTAACTTTTATTCCACTCATATTTCTTTGCATAGATACTTGGTGTTTACTACGTTTATTTAATTATTTATTAAATAAATATTAATATCACAGAAATGTAAGCACGTTACACAATTGTGTTCCAACAACACACATAGGGAAAAGTTACAAAGTTGTGATAAATAAACAGCTGTAATTTTCAAATACGTAATTAATTTTGTCATACAAAGAGTTTACGGTTAAAACGTATAAATTTTGCACTTCCAATATTTGCAATCACACACACAGATGCACGTGCGCACACCCACAAACAAGCATGCACCCGTACATGCACGCAGATGCACACACATGCACGCATGCACATGCACGCACACACATGCACGCATGCACATGCACGCACGCACATGCACACGTGCGGGTGCACACACACTGGCCCAGCATCACGGAAAGGCAACAATACCCTGTAATATGTATGAAATAGCTCAAATTGAAAACATGTATAATTTTCCTGCTTATACTAGTGGTGCGAAACGAGAGATAGATAGATAGATAGATAGATAGATAGATAGAGAGGTAGATAGATATAGAGAGAGCTAGATAGATGTAGAGAGAGATAGATATACTGTAATAGAGAGAGATAAATAGATAGATATAGAGAGATAGATATATATATATACACACTGAAGAGCCAAAAAAACTGGTATAGGCGTGTGTATGCAAATAACAGAGGTATGGAACCAATCAGAGTAACACGATGCGGTCGGCAGCCAGATCGGTTACTGCTGCTGCAATGGCAGGTTATCAAGATTTAAGTGAGTTTGAAAGTGGTGTTATAGTCGGCGCACGAGAGATGGGACATAGCATCTCCGAGGTAGCGATAACATTTGGATGTTCGCGTACTACCATTTCACGAGTGTACCGTGAATATCGGGAATCCAGTAAAACATCACATCTTCGACATCGCTGCGGCCGGAAAAAGATTGTGAAAGAACGGGATAAACGACGACTGACGAGAATCATTAAATGTGACAGACGTGCCACACTTTCTCAAATTGGCGCAGATTGAATTTGTGGATTGCCCTGCAGGATTCATGGTGCGAATTGCCTCCTGCATACCTTCAGACATTAGTCGAGTCCATGCCACGTCGTCTTGCGGCACTTCTGCGTGCTCGGGGGAGCCCTACACGATATTAGGCAGGTGTACCAGTTTTTTTGGCTCTTCAGTGTAGATAGATACATAGATAGATATATAGATAGATAGAGAGACAGATATAGAGATATATGGATACTAGCTTTCACCTGCGACTTCGCTCGCGTGGTTATAGTAACAAACTTATAGGTATACATAAAGGTATTTGTTAGTAGACAGACACTGATCATAAACACATAACAGAGCACTAACAATGTCATTTTTTGGTACTAGAATCGCTCT
Source organism: Clitarchus hookeri (assembly GCA_002778355.1). Classification (NCBI taxonomy): domain Eukaryota; kingdom Metazoa; phylum Arthropoda; class Insecta; order Phasmatodea; family Phasmatidae; genus Clitarchus; species Clitarchus hookeri. The sequence continues at coordinate 69,526 of NQII01005090.1, read as the reverse complement.
TTTACATAGCCACTGGTCTTCATTTATATTTCTTTGTAGATCTGGTTAAACGCTAGTAATCAGTTCCGTATCACTCTGCACAAAATTACTAAAATCCCTCGTTAGTGACACACAGCCCTCAGCATCTGTTTCTAACCGCCCATCTCCAATTTTTAATAGTGTATCAGCATAATGTCCTGTATCAATGTCATTGTAGAGGTGCACTCTCATATTTGTCGTTAAGCTGAATTTCTTGACATTTGCTCATAAGCTTGACGACTTGAGATAGGCTTTGATTTCATCTGCAGGTGTGCCACTCTGAATCGCTGGTAGAGTTTGGTGGAAGTCACCAGCCAGTAATACAACCATTCCTCCCATAATGTCTGTATTGTTTTGTATATCCTGTAGAGTTAGGTTTAGTGCCTCTATTGCTTTTTTGTGTGACATTGTGCTTTCGTCCCACACTAACAACTTACATTGACGCAGCATTGTACCCCGAGCACTATTTTTACTACAGTCTTGAAAGACTTGATTTTCGTTTGCGAGGCATTATTTATTTAACAGACTATGAAAAACTAAACAACCAAAAAAAGTCGAAAAAGTAAACAAAAACAAATACCAAACCAACAAATCCAATTCAAAGTGCAAATCAGTACGAAAGGTCAATCCAATCTAATAAAGTGAACAATATTAGAATATTCCTAAACAACAAAACCAAAAAGAAAAGTGGATCAAAGGAAATCAAAAGCAAATGCAGTCAATTGAAACTATTTGAATGCCATCTATTGTCAATTTTTAAAACTACAATTGGTATGTTGTTTAACATAGAATGATTAAAGGAAATTACATATTGAGTAAATTTTTGGAGATATTTTCTAGCTATAAAATGTAGCCAATATCACCTTGCAGCCCTCCAACTATTTCTGTGCAAGAAATTACATCAATCTCTCGCTCGGTTGCGACGTTGCATTGTTATTCCATTTGTGTATTTTTTCATTTTCCAATAAGAATTTCCCCGAGGGAATGAGATATTTTCTTGGGATAAAAAGTAGCCTATGTCACTTCCCGGCCCTCCAACTATCTCTATGCAAAAAATCACGTCGATCTGTTGCCCCATTGCAATGTAAAAGAAGGACAAACAAACAAAAAAATAAACACACTTTCGCATTTATAATATGAATATTTTATAGTATGGATATAGATAGAGATAGATATATATATATATATATATCAGCAGGTCACTAGGGCATATGCACTGTATTTTACGCTGATATTTTTAACTGCAACAATGAAATATGAAATATGTTTCCATTAGAGCTACCTAAAAATTTTAATACTTTAATAGGCAACGTTTAATTTACAAATAGTGTACCAAAAAACTACATTAAAACCATTTTGACTGTTATATCTATTTCTTACTAGCCATTGCCAACACATTGCTGCTCTCAGTGTTTTTTATTCGTATTGAATATAAAATAAATATTACAAGTTATAAAAGATACTAGGTTAAAGTTTAATTTATTCAAAAGTTTTGTGCATTAAAGTTAATCACAGTGTTATATATTTGTGGTATACAAGTTATTTAAAAACAGGTTGACATGTCACTCCTAGGGTGATTCTTTAAAGGTTTATTTCAGAAATCCGAAGAAACCATGAATGGACTATATTTATTTATTTTTCATTCTAATTTTGCTTATGAGGATAATCCACTATAACATATTCATCCATTTATCCTACGTGGTAATTATATCAATTTTTTGTTAACCCTGTAAAGGTGACTTAAAAGAAAATTAAGTTATTGGGAGAACTTGTCTCTTCACTATATGGTTGTGTGTCTGGTGACTCTGTGAAATGTGATCAGGCTTATGAAATTGAGATCACAGCAGTGGGAAAAACAGAAGGGATAAATTTTGGCAATTTACAATTGCAAAGAAAGGACACTGAAAANTGAAATTGAGATCACAGCAGTGGGAAAAACAGAAGGGATAAATTTTGGCAATTTACAATTGCAAAGAAAGGACACTGTGAAATCTCAAACCAAACAAAAAAATTAAAGTTAGATCACAGAAAGCGACAGTCTATTGTGTCTTTGTGACAGTCTAAACAAATGATAAACTGTTATAATGTCTGTTTAGTTAGTAAAACACTCTTAACCCATTATTCTTAAGTATTTCCTTTATTATCACTTCTTGATAGGAACATACATTAATTCATACTTACACACATTATCTTTTAGTCTCTCTCGTAGACTACGTACTCATCTCACTCCTACTTCTAAAACAGGTGTACCAAGTGAAGCAGTAGAACCAACTACTGCAACACCTCCCCCTTAACGGAATTGGTTATTATTTGTACAGATGGGTCATATGGTTTCTTTACAATTACCGATCTACCACTTCAAGTAACATAGTCGTCACTCAACTGTGACTTTGGTATCTGTTCAGCTTTACTTTGTTTGCCTTTTATACCTGTAATACTTTTACTTCTTTTAACAACATAGTGTTGGGCCGATTCAAAACCTTTGAACCCAGTCTTGGTTATATTCTCCTTATTCTCCCCTCTTTCGGGACTGCCAGAGTTGTGACTGACTTCATTATGAACCGAATCATGTGCCCAGTCTGCTACCTCGGTTCCTAACTTTTCTACCTGGATAGCTGAACTGTATGTGAACTCATCTGGAACATAATAAGCTTCACCCTTCACTGCACTGGAATGTCTCAGGTTGCTAGTGTTACGCCTCACTACCCTGTTGGTTTTGTCCGTTTTGACCCAGTACGACCGAGGTTCCTTACTATGTGCTACCATTACTCCTGGTCCCTAGTATGTATCATTTTCTGTTCTGGTAACTATCTTGTCTCCTGCCCTAAAGCTGACCACCTTCCTCCTTGCGATCCTGTCATGCCTGCTTTACTTTGGCCTGCTTTGCCACTAGCGCTTCATAAATGCCTTCTCTGTACTATTGGTTACGTGCCTCCAATGAAATAGGTGCTTTGGTCCGAATGCAACGACTGGACAATATCTGAGCTGGGGAGACCTTTAACCCTATCGCCGGTGTACTATTGTGTTACCTTAAAAGATATCGAAAATTATTTCCTTCCAGGTGACTTTTCCTGAGTATCTTTTGACTGATGCCAACTGCTTTCTCAGCCATCCCATTGCTATGGCGGTAATGAGGACTGCTAGTGTTAAGAGTGATCCCCTTACTATCACAGTATCTTTTACTCTCATATGACGAAAATGGTACGTTATCTTCTACTAAGTCTTTGGGAAACCCATGCACATTAAATACATTTTGCATAGCGTTTACGATTGATTTTGAGCTCTTATTTGGCAATGGACAGATTTCCAACCAGTGCGAATAGTAATCTATGAGAATGAGGTAAGTGTGGCCTGAATTCATGGAAAATCAAAGGCTCTCTATTGTTGGCTGACCTGAATGTCTCACAAGTACTACACTTGATAACCACACCTTCAATTTCTTTTGAAATTCCAGGCCAGTATTGCCCTAACTTGTATTCTCTCAATACCACAATGGCCTTCATGCACCAACTTTCATACATATGACCTTAACGTTGTAAGGACTACTATTCTTTGTCCAAGGAACACAATTCCATCCTGGACATAAAGGTCACCTTTAAAGCTGTAATATGGTTTACATTCAACTGGCACTTTGCTGGAGCGTGGCCAGCCCCTATAGTACATCGCTACTACAGTTTTAAGTTCTGAGTCCTTAGCAGTTGCCTCTCTGAATTCATGCTGTCTCTCTTCACACATGGGTAGATGTGCACTGACTGAGTGAACTATTTATAACATTTCAGGGTCTTCACTTGTTTCCTTAAGATATGAATGAGACATCATGTCTTCAAAATGTAACTGTTTGCCAGGAACCTAGTGAACATTTAGCGAGTACTTCAAGAGCTTCAACTGTAGCCTCTGAAGCCTGACTAACCCAATTGTTGCAATATTCTTTTTCATTTTTGACACTAGTGGTTTGTGATCAGTCTGTACATCCTCATCATACCCATAAATTAATTCATGAAATTTAGTGACAGCAAAATAGATGGCAAGTAGTTCCTTCTCTGTTTGCGAGTAGTTCTTTTTACTCTCATTGAGGCTACGTGATGCAGTAGTTACCAAATGTAACCTACCACCAGGTTAACTAGCTTTTTCAAACATGCAGCACCCTAACCCATTCTGAGAGACATCACACTGTAGTAAAATTTGCAATTTGGAATCAAATAAAGATAATACAAGTGTTGAAGTTACTTTCTGTTTCAGTGCATCAAATGCTACCCGATGGGTTGGTAACCACTCCACTGAACTCCTGTTCACAACAATTCGCATAGTGGAGCCATTATGTGAGCCATGTCTGGTACAAAACTTCTTACATAATTAAACATACAAAGTACTCTCTGCAATTGTTTCATACCAGTAGGGGGTGCAAGTTATAGTAGCGCTTTGACTCTATCAGAATCTACTTCTATTCCTTGAGCATGATTGCACACTTCCGTTGGTACTAGCAAACTCTTTGACAATTTGGAAAAATGTGCACAACCATAACCTGTCTGTAAAATACTCAGAATTAAGGATGACAGCATTGTCTGCATTCCATCCACATTTGGCATAAATCAAAATCATCTCTTTATCTCTCTTGTAAGTACAGATAAAGATGCCATACTTGTGGAGTACCAATAGTACCTCTAGTCATAAACACAATATAAGCTAAACATAAGACGTTTAACTAGGTTATCTGCCTCCAAGCAGGTTTAAGAACATGATAGTTCAAACCATGGATGCATGTTGAAGATTGCAATAACAAATAAACTACAAGGAAATACAGTGGACAGTGGAAGTGAACACTGGTCTTCTAGACAACACACCANACAGTGGAAGTGAACACTGGGCACACACACTGGAGATGTACAGTAGTGTTACTGTGATAGATGTTTATGCTCAATTTCAGCCACGTAACAGGGAGAGATATACGAATGTGGCATAAAAGCCAAGCGTACATTTGTGCAATATGGCAGAACGTGGCACACCTACCACATGCTGTACCTGCTGCACTATCTCTGACGACACGTCACATGTACATGTTTCATTCTAATTGTGTATGTTTTACCATATGGTGAATGAATCTGTAATGAACAATGGAGTTTCTCATTTGCAATCGCAATGTTCATTTTGGTGACACGCTAGGGTACTCATGGAAAGTAAGCAATGGTGGGAGGCAAGGAAACTCTACAAACATTTATTACATTAGCATGTTTCAAAACATTACAGGTTGCATTTTGTCAATTTTGATGCATAATGCATTACATCATGGGGGTTCCCCTTGCAAAAATACATAGAAGCTTACCCATTTCTTGCTTCCTGTAGCATCATCTATCACAGGTCAAACAATATGTTTAAGACACAAACATGTTCGTTTGTATTTCTGTTTCCTTATGGAATGAAATGTGGCACTTCCCAATTGATATAACCAAGAGTAATCTACTTTGCACTGATTACAGCACCATCTACAATGAATTGTGAAAACTGTTTCTAATAAATCTTTTATAAATACTGATGTAGAATCAGAATCTGTAATCAAACATGGGGGTTCCTATTAGATATTTCAACGTTGCCCCCCTACCCTCATATGGAGCGACGGTGAGCTAACTTTTGCAGGCTTGAATTGCCCCCTTGAAAATAGTGAGGGTTTATTTGGACACTTTTGTCATACGACGCATCTATTTTGTATTATTCCACAGTCTCAGGTTAAATGAACCACCTGGTATATAGTGTTGGAAATCGAAAAAAGCATTGATGGCAAGGCCAGAGAAACAGTAAAGTCAAGGGTATTTCCAGTACAATTAAATGTGTCGTATGTGTGTTTCCTCACAATATGGGCACTCTTGAAAGAGCGATGACTATGTCACCAAAAAAAATAGTTACAATCACTACAAAACTTCAAAGCAATGAATGAAAATTTTTTTCCTTCATTATATGCATATTTGTGATAGTATTAATTCCTACATGAAGCTTAATATTATTTTTAATAAAACAAACCAAACTGCTGAACATATTTAGTGTAATACATTTAAAATATCCATTTACTTACACCAAGAATCAATAGTGAGAAATGCTAGTTATGCTTGTGCATGCTTTGTGTGCAGAGCATGGTGAGACCTACCTGACAGACTGCAAGGAACTAAGCTGTTATGCCGGGGAGCTGACCTTCAGCAAGAAGAAGTGCAAGAGCTCATCCTTTGAAGGCCTGAATCCAGCCTACACTACCCTGCCCTGCAACTGCCAGCCCTTGTACGAGCCTGTGTGTGGTCGCAACGGCATCACCTACCCAAACTCCTGCATTGCCAGGTAAGAATACTGCATCCACAAGAAAATGTTTGTTGTTTTCACTGTCTCCATGTTAAGTAGTGGCACTTACATTTAGGCATATTCATAATTTAAGCAAAACAGTCAGCTTTATGCAAAGATATAGAACATGCCTTTGTGTGTGTATATGTGTGTGCATGCATAGTCGTGTCATTCAGTCTGATACTACACTGCTGGACAATGAAAATAGCGCATTATGAAGAAACCATGCGACAACCATGAAATTATGTAAATACGGAACAAAAGTAAAGGATGGTATGCACGTGATCGCATGTTGGTGTGTTTACATTTGACCGCACACATGGTAGTAGCGCTGCAAGCACCAACCAGCAGTCATAGACGCCGGCATGTAATTGAGGCCGCATTAACGCGAGCAACACCAGACGATACCAAGCAAACATACAGAGTGAAGAAGAATGCCAGGAAGACACCAAAAATGTCACTTTACGCAACTGACTGACTTTGAGAGACTTATATGGCTGAAAACTGCAGGATGGTCATATTGCCATACAGCTCACCATGTGGATAGTTCAGACCATACTGTCCAATGCTGCTGGGGGCAGTAGATACGTGAAGGCACCCACACCCAGAGAACTGGCTCAGGACAGACGAGGTCTGCTACGAGTCGAGAGGTTCGGCGGATTGTGCGCCAGGCATGGAGGGATCCCATGGCGACCCAGTCCACGATACTGGCCACAATACTGCTCCTGTGTGCCCATGAACCATTTCCTGATGCCTTGTGGAGGCGAATCTGCGATCACGGTGCCCATTATGTGTACTGCCATTAACTCTGCAACAGTGGCAGCTCCATTTGCAGTGGTGCAAGGCGAGAGCATGTGCAAGCCACAGCAATGTGCAAGCCCCTTGTGAACGCCACAAACACAATTTCGCTACTGAGCGGCACCCTTCCCCCAAGGCCAGCATTATTGTATAGGGAGCCATAGTGTGAGGCGGCAACTGCTACCACTTTATATGCCTTGTGTGATTGCACATAGGCATGCTGAATAGCATACCTTCCACCTCTTCCAACCTCGGCTAGCTCTTGTGATACCTCAGGGCAGTTAAATTAAAAGCAGTGGGTTCTGCCGACACTTCAAAGGAGATGATGTCACAAAAAAAAAGTCTATGTTGCCGTAATATTAATTTTGAAAATTTATTAAGTGATTATTTTTCCATGTTACATTTTACCAAATGAATTTATGTGTTGGACCGAACTGCAGGAAGCGATGACATTGTGACTACAAGGTTACTGGTGAAATTTGCGTTGATGATGAATTAACTAACATGCCGTTCTAGGCCTCTGCCTTCATCTCTCCAACACTTCCATGTCCTCATATCAGTTGAAAAGTCGCCAAAAACTTCCCTGCTGCACACGCCGCATGAAACACATCCTCCTTCACTCTGTCATTTGCAAGAACACCCCCCCCCCNCCTCCAAAAATCCCACTTTGTCGCTTTACTTCCCACACTGCACTCTCTCAACCTCCAAACACACCAAGATTTTATATTTGAGCAAAATGCTTATTTTTCCAATAAATGGAAATAAAAAGTTACTCAATATCTTAAAACATTAAAAAAAAATTATATTACAATAGGTTCTTTAAATTAAAATCACAATAAAATATTAAAAAGTTAGAGTATTCCCTTGTGGGCCCACACTCATTGTGTACCATTTGCCTATCAAATTGAACCAACTGCTTCTCACACAAATCAACTGTCTCTTGCATCACATTTGCACAGGACCAGTGAGCTTTCTTCAAGCGACTTTTTTTTCTGCAGCTATTTATAACTGCTTACTCGAAATGTAATGCTATTACCGCTGCCTTTAAATCCTACACACAGGCTCTATCAATGTAAATTTATGCTACAGTCAATTCAATAAAAACATTTTAAAATTCTTCCAATGAAATTACACAAACACTGAAGTCTTTCAACCAAAAAGGTCTACACATTTGATCCTGACTACAAATTCAACACATTTTATTGTATTAGGGCCTACTAAAATATAATTAAGTAAATATTAAGCAATCTTTGTATGTTTGAAAAAGAGAAAAAAGAGAAAGAAAAAAAAGATAGGCAGGAATTGAGGACCCCTTCACAATAGCCCACAATAGAAGATTCCCTCTCATCATGTTATGTGGAAAATTGACAGCCCAGCGGTATGTGGATGAGATCCTACACTCCCATCTGCTTCTATTTCTGGCCAGGATTCCAGGTATAATATTCCAGCAGGATAATGCCCAACCGCACACGGCACGGGTCACCCAGGACTTCCTCCACCATGTTCAAACACTACCATTGCCTGCCCGCTCCCCTGACATGTCCCCAGTTGAGCAAGTGTGGGACCAATTGAAATGCCAGCTGCCAATGTGCCACAGTATCTGAGATTTGGAACACACTGTCCAACAACTGTGGGGCTGTCCGCCTCAGGAAAAAAATTTGGTATCTGCTGGACTCCAAGCCATACCGTGTTGCAGCATGTATTGCAGTGCGAAGGGATGCTACGCACTATTGAAGAGGACCAGACAGTGTACCACAGAGCCATATGTAATTTTCCTACTGCCTTGTCTTTGTGATCATTTGTATTCCTCATATGTATCACACTAGCTGTATAAAGTTTCAGTACCATTCAATGCATTCTTCTGTGTGCATTATTTTTATTGTCTGACAGTGTATTATTGTCATGTTTCACACATAATTTGTTTATAAATTTCATAAAATTTGTGTTTTTAATTTTAAAAATTTATTGATTAATTTTAAACCATTTATAAAATACATATTTTGAAAAAAAAAAAAAAAAAAAAATTAATGAGACAGAAACAAATAGTTTTACAATCACAAAATTATTTTAATTTATATAGGATACTTTATTAGATCATATATCCATTACATAAAGGATAGTGTATAAAGATTAAACCTATGCTTATCCCTAAAAAATGAATGTATTTTCTTTCCTTGTGAGTATGCACTAAAAATTTACTTTTAAGCATGTCTATATGACAGTAGTCTTTAAGCGGACACCGTACTAAGGAATCTTTGCAGATTGCCTGTAATTTGTGCCAGAGGAAACAGATTTGCACACATATTGCAGATGTAATGGACTCTCAGACTCTGACTTCAAGTTCCAGCCGTGCTCGAGACTCAACCCTTGTGACATGAAGCCATGTGGGGAAGGCAAGACGTGCTACGTCACTCGTAAGGCGTGCCTCTCGCTGCAGCAGGATGTCCCTTGCAAGCAGTACAAGTGTGGTCAGTAACACAAGGTCATCCTTTCATAGGCATGACCAATGGGTGGTCTTGGTATGTAAAGGATCACCCATTAGTATGTAGTGTTCAAACATGCTTATGTTATCCGCTTTCACTTACAACCCCCAAATACATGGTAAATAGACTGAGGCTTGCAATATTTTAATTTTATTTGTTGGTTTTATTGTACCTCAGATATATCTACACTAGAGGTCTGCAAGCACTCTAAAATTGAGCTTGAGCCGAATATCTGCTTATGACTCAAGCGTGGCTCAAAATATTTTTCAGACTCGAAAATTTTTAGCTTCTATATCAATGCCAGATTATTCAGTCGGCAACCAATGAGACTGTGTTTTACTGTCAATGAAAGAAAACAATACACTTTTTGTTAATGAAACGTAAATATTTAAAAAGTAGGTGTGTTCCTGTAAAAGGGTTCCTCAAAATGGAGGTGATTAACAGCAAAATTAACCTAAAAATGGCAACAAGGAAAGTTAAGTTTATGCTTCTGGGGACACCATTTTATTCACAAGATACTGCCTATTGATTTAAATTAATATTTTGTTTAAAAATCACATTGATTTTACACCATATATAATAAAACATAAATTTTATTGGGAAAAACAATTATTACATGCAAAGAAAACATCTTTGAAAAAATTATTACTGGTTAAAATTGCATATCATTTTTAGGTGAAACCATTTGCTGTGAAATACTACAGTAATGATAATTGCAACTATTTTGAGTGCAGGATAATCATGATAAAATTTCTGCGATCTTAAAAGTTGGAAATGTGTAATAACGGCACAGTGATGTAGCAAATTACCTTCACATTCTGCTGACTGTTGTGACCTTGTTAGAGGTCACACTCGGCAGAGCATTTGGCCGCTCTGTGGTGTGGTACATTTGACATGTGTGTGACAGGATAACCGTACATCATGAAACTGAGATCACATGATTACCTTAATATACTCTACTAATTCCCCTCTCACCAGGCANAGAGATAGTGCAAAAGAGAGAGAAAGAGAGAGAGATAGTGCAAAAGAGAGAGAAAGAGAGAGAGATAGTGCAAAAGAGAGAGAAAGAGAGAGATAGAGATATATCATATTTATATATATATATATGCAGCCCATTATTTTTGCTAGATAATAGCTACACTGGTTGCTAGGTAACCACTTCCCCTTCTTATTAGGCATGTAAGGGGAGGGAGCAAGGTCGTACCTGACTGCCCGGCTCACTCCATTAGCTGAACTGGAGAGAACCGCCCCAGTAATGATAAACGGTAGCGCGCTTAACATATTTCACACCCAGTTATTAGACGTTTGCATAAACAACTATCTTAAAAATGATTGTTGTGTAAAATCTTAAGTTACATGATAGAAAGATTTTTTGATCTATGCAATATTCAATAAATGATAAAAGAAGATAATTTTATCATTTTTTATATAGGAATTTTGTTGGGATCACTGAAAATTTACAGTGGATACAGTTATTATACGCATGCATTTTTGGTACATAGAAAATCCACTGTACAGTAATTAAGAGGAGTCATTTAGTTCAGTGTCATGCCATTCAATTACGTCTCTTAGTGGTTTAATTCTAGCTGGTATTACAAGAAAAAACTTAAATACATAGTGAATACCATCATACAAAGCAGGTGGCCATAGTCACTAAACATGAGATTTTTTATTAATAATCTTTGATCCTGCAATGTTTATAACTCATATTTTGTGTAGTATAAGAGTTCTTTGTGACATATTTTGTTTTGGATGTGTTGTGGGAGGCATAAAACATTTTTAAAAGGCCCTTTTTTTCTCATTGGAAGAGTAAGAAAATAATGTCTTAATGTGAATTTTTGTATTTATGGAACATGAAGTGTTACATGAGTCAATGAATGTGGAAAGAGCCAGAGGTGAATTAACTTGTATGTTTAAGCCTCACTCTAACTTTCAGCAGAAACTACATGTTGTTATATTTCCACTTCCACCTCATACCCATACTTCTCATTGTGTACGTACATATGTCTTCCTATACGGTAATTTAAATCACCACATTTTCACACATTGTTTCAACATTTAATATTCCATATCTGTATAGTTAAGATATTTTAAAACACAGCAACAAAAAAAATAGTTAAGACAGAAGGCTACAGAAAGTGAGTTCTGTAATAGCTAGTGCCTAGAAATTTTCGCAAACTGCGAAATACCATGAAATAATGCAAAATACTGAGAAATTATGTTTATTCATGAATTTCTGTAATAATTCCCATATTTGTGAAACACTGACAAAACTGCTTATTTAACTTAATCTAAAACCACAACTCGAACTGCTTTTACCATGAAAACTCTTTCAAGCATTAAGTTTTACAATTGTTCATTTGTTGTACACCATTATCTCTCATTTACTTCACATACGTGCGGATAACAACACTATTTGCGCAGTGATGATGTTGTTAACTATAAAATCATAAACAAAATTTTACGTTATGAGAACAATTCATAAATCTATTGGTAGCTCGGTCGAAAGATTATCGATGCATGTACGATTCAATATATATTGACCCAAATTACCATGGAGCTCGTTCATGGGCAGAATCACGCCTAACATGTGCTTTATTTATAAACAAACATCTCTAACCAAAAATATTGGTGATATGATGAAAATAATTAGTACGTATATTAGGGTGTCCCTTATTTTTTAGGTAGTAAATTTTGTTACGCATAGGGCCTATTTATTTTCGTTTTAATATAAAATACTCGCACAGCAAATTTCAACTCATTTGGAGTACTACAACCCGTGCCGACTTGCATCGGAACATGTTCATACAAGTTACGCTAGGAAAGCAGCACGAGGGAAGCGCGCACTCACTTTGTTGTCATTCTAATGCAGTACGTCGCGACATTAACACGGATTGTTTTATTGTTCGAAGATGTTAGTGGAATTACGAAGTGCTAAAAAAAGTATTTTCTTAGTCTGGAAGGCAAACCACCAAATAATGGGTGCAAAACCATCATCAAATCAACAAGTTCTTGCAGTTTTGTTTTTTAATACTCGAGAAGTTAAACTGACTGTAAGTGAAAGCGCTAATCTTGTTATTCGCGAGTGCATTATTTTTTGAGAAAAGGCGAGAATACCTACGAAATCACTTCCAAACTATGTAAAGAAACTTGGGGATCTTTATCATGTGTGGCGGGAGCTTCAAAAAAATTGTGCAAATTCCCAAGATGTTCATAAATGGCGGGCGAAAAAATTCCAAACGGATTTTGATAGCTTATTTGATACCGCACACGCCGATGCCCTCGAAAGAATGAAAACAGAGGAAGATAAAATGTTCTTACAGAGACAGAGAGAACCAGGTCGCCAGGGCTGCTTGGTGGGCGTAGATAAAAAATTTTCTGAGAAAGAAGAGAGGTCAGGGCAACGAAAAGTGGAAGAAAAAAGAAAACTAGCTGCATATACTTCTTCTACATCGCACGAGTTATCACATCAAGAACTACATGGTAATTTTCTCAGCTCTGAGGAAGAGTCTTTGCCAGAGACATCAAACGCTGTAGCGGCTGAAACGTCTGGAAAAAGAGGAAGAAAGGATTTTGTCTCACCGAAACTGATAGCTGCTTTGGACAGATGCCAGCTGAGCATTAGGGACTCCGTCTATATTTTTCAGGTTACAGTGGAAGCGCTAGGTCTCCGCATCGACGGATATCCAATTAACAAATCATAAATTCAAAGGATTCAGTCTCAGATGAGGAAGGCAAGTACTGAAGCTATAAAGACTGATTTTCGAGATTGTGTGCGTGATGTAGTCACCGTTCCTTGGGATGGCAAATTATTACCTGGCTTGGATGTCAGGAGTCCTAAAGCAGAGTAACTTCCAGTCCTGATTGCATGTGAAGAAAAGGAACAACTTCTTGCTGTGCCAAAACTGGATAGTTCTACTGGAAAAGTCCAAGCCGAGGCAGTTTTGGACGCGCTTCATGATTGGAACCTCGATGACCAGGTGCAAATAATGTACTGTGACAACACAGCGTCTAATACTGGTCGCTTAAATGGAACTTGCTTTCTGTTAGAACAAAAGCTTGAAAGAGAGCTGTTACTGTTCGCTTGTCGCCATCATATTTATGAACTAGTCTTAAAAAGTGTGTTTGAAGCTAAAATACACCAAGTTACTAACAGCCCCGATATTCTGCTAATTTAAAAAGTTCAGAGATAATTGGAACAACATTGATTCCACTAAAATACAAATATGCTCAGATTTTGTGAAACAACATTTCAATGAAGAGGAAATTGATCAATTATTAACGTTTTATAACCATGAATTGCAACAAACTATTGTGAGAGATGACTACCATGAGCTAATCGAGTTTTCCATCATATTTTTGGGAAGAGATAAAGAGAAAAAACTGAAAATAAAACCTTCTGGTGCAATGCATCAAGCACGGTGGATGGCTAGAGCCATTTAATCTTTGAAAATATTTTTGTTGTAGTCTCAATTCAAAATAAGTGCGAAGGAAAAACAATCACTGAGAGACGTTTGCTCATTTATCGTAACAGTTTATGTGAAGCCCTGGCTTGGATGTAGTTTGGCAGTAAAAGCACCTTATCAAGATTTGTGCTTTCTGAAAACTTTGAAAGGTTACGAAAACATTGATAAAGTAATTTCCCAAGCAGCTTTGAGCAAGTTTTGCCAACACTTGTGGTATTTATGTAAGGAAATAGCTATATTATCACTCTTTGATGATTCAGTTGATGAAGAAACCAAGGTGCGAATTGATGCTAATTTAGAAAGGGAAAGTTTATTTGATTTTCATAAAAGACACATTCCATCGAAGAAACAATATTGAGCTCTTTGTATGGTATGTAGAATCAGCTGTTTTCTGTTCTATTTTATTTATTGATTGATATTCTCTTATTGATACTAATTTTATCTTTTTTTTTTTACAGAAAAAACTATGGACGGGTTTGTGTCCGTAAAAAGCAAGAATCTGTTTTCATGATTAAAGATTGAGAGCAGTTTTCTTCAATAAAGCGTTTCCTCATGGGACGAAAATGCCGCTTTTGCGGAAGCAAAAAGAAAAGTTTTTCTCTGAAGGCAGTCAATGATATAACAAAAAGAGTTGTCCAACTTATGCAAGAATTTCATGGAAAAATCACAGCTAAGGAAGAACAGAAGCAGTACCTTTTACGCTGTGTTCAAGAACACAGAAAACTGTATCCTGACTGCAAAAAGGAGACTTTTAAAAGAAAATATCCACATTAATTTTTTGGTTTTTTTTGTGACTAATATACTTATCTAGTGTTCATTGTTGTTTTAGTTTCATATATACCTAAAAATAAAATTGTGCTAAGATATAGCCACATATCAGAAAGGAGTAAAAAAAGACTATTTTTAAAAACTTTGGAGCTTAGTCGGCATGGGTTAAAGTAATTGTACAAGGGAAAATTTATTATCTGAGTAAACCATGTTAGTTCGAAAAAAAAAAAAAAAAAAGCAAGGGTATGCGTTAGCAAATTAAAGGAAAAAATTTATTTTGCCGTATAAGGGACACACTAAGGTATATACACTGAAGAGCCAAAAAAATTGGTACACCTGCCTATTATTGTGTAGGGCCCCCAAGCACGCAAAAGTGCCGCAAGACGACGTGCCATGGACTCGACTAATGTCTGAAGGTATGCAGGAGGCAATTCACACCATGAATCCTGCAGGGCAGTTCACAAATCCAATCTGCGCCAATTTGAGAAAGGGTTGCACATCTGTCACGTTTTTAATGATTCTCATCAGTCATCGTTTGTCCTGTTCTTTCACTATCTTTTTCCGGCCGCAGCGATATCGAAGAAGTGATGTTTTACCGGATTCCTGATATTCGCGGTACATTCGTGAAATGGTAGTACGCGAACATCCAAACGTTATCGCTACCTTGGAGATGCTATGTCCCATCTCTCGTGCGCCGACTATAACACCACATTCAAACTCACTTAAATCTTGATAACCTGCCATTGTAGCAGCAGTAACCGATCTAGCTGCCGACCGCATCGCGTTACTCTGATTGGTTCCATACCTCTGTTATTTGCATGCGCATGCCTATACCAGTTTTTTTGGCTCTTCAGTGTATAACACAAATGAATATTTTTTGTTGAATGTAACAATTACGCACCAGACATTCACGCAGTATTTATAAGCACTGCCAACTTTACTCATTTTCTGTGTTTTGTAGTTAAGTTCTTGACAACTGACAAATGTGGCACTTGCAATTGCAAGTATTGAGCGAGGATGGTGATTGTAGTCTGCTGCTTACATCGCGAAACCGATTAAGAATGCCAAAAATAGTTACTGTTTTAGATTGTGCTTGGGAGTTTGAAAGTGAAGGGTTTTTGTGTTTTATGAACTAACCACAGCGCATGTACTGCGATGTAAACATTGAGAGGGTGCAAAAAGACACATGCCTAAACACTGCCGTGCCTTATGCACAGTGATTTAGTTATAGTGGAGGATATAAATAAAAAGACAACTGCATTGGAAGCAAATTTGTGTAATTTTTATATTGGCAAGAAACAAAAACAAATAGGTTTCTGCCACTTTTTTGTAGAAACATTTTTACTATGTAAGGAGTATTTTTATTTTACCAATAATAAAATATTTACTAGTTTTTCTATTTGGGTTGTGGATTTGTATTGGAGTAATATTGAACTGAAGAGGATTGAATTAAAATATTGGTATCTACAAATAAACAAAAGCTGTATATGGGTAATATAAAAATCTTGTAAAACTCAAACACTAGTGAATGTTCTTGGGCAGTTTAAAATATCTCGATAAAGTATAAGATTGGTTGCAGAAAAATTACTGTGATGTGACAATGTGTGTTACATGACAAGTGTGCTCTTGTAAGGTTGTCTTTTAATCCTTATTGCTCAATATTTTTGAATGTTTTCCACTCAAATATGTACTGATTAAAATTAATGAATAACAAATTCCATTTAGTTTGATTGAAATTGTTACAATAACAACAGATTCATGTTCTAATAATAACGCATACATTTTTTTGCTATAAAATTTATTTGACGAAATGAAAATATTATGGTAAAATTTTAATGACGAAATTAGCTCATTTTATTTACCGCAAAAGTGGGGCCCTAGTAATAGATAAGGTGATATAATAAGAATTTGGGGCCGTGTTTCAAAGCTGTCTTTAGAAGAGCACTCCTCAGCTGGAATTACATGGGGAAGTTGTATTATGGTCATGGGTCTAATTATGGGAAATTAGGGTGGAGTGTTATGAAAAACGAAATATTTTTAGCATACACTCACAACACAGCTTGTAAACAAGACACATTGCATAAACTTAGAGGGTACTGTATTAGTAACCCAAATCTATTAGTGTACATTATAAATATGTATTACTCTCACTGTTACAAAACAAATACAACATAATAAAGTACGTACTGTATATAAAACTGTCTATTTTCTTCCTGGTGTCGATTCAATATCCCGAGTTGCCACCATCCAAACCAAACAAGGTAATGTTCAAGAGACCAGTAATCAAAATGTGCCCCCTCCCGGAGGCTTAGCATGTGTACATATTTTTAAAATAGTAATTTAAAGTGGGCAGTATGTGTGGAATGAACTGATACTTGTACACCCAGTTAGTGACTTCTTGTGACATTTAGTTTTATTTAGTGACTTTGGATCTTACTAGTTTTGTGTTGGCACCCCTGCGTACCAAGTAACATCTTCAAGGCAGTGTGCTCGGGTCGCCATGATGGATATGTTCGCCTGCATTCACCATAAACTGTGTGGCACCAATTGAGGTGCTTGTCAGACATTTTACAGTTCAATTTTCGAGTCCCTTAATTTCTTTATTGTGAGTATTTTGAAGTGATGAAACACAAACTGTGGACACTCCTAGACCATAAAATGCACACATACACTTCACAAAACTTCCTGCATCCAGCTTTCAACATGTCCACTTCCTCCTGAATTGTATACATTTTTCTTTGCCATTTACCAGTATTGCTGGGAACTGGTATCTTATGTGTACTTGGCATAATTGGTGAAATAGTAAAAAATGTAACAACATAAACAGGTTTACAGTAACTTCATATCTGACCTAAAAACAAACATTTTATCACTCTTGTGTGATGTGAAGGGCTAGCTATGTATAGCACTGTGCTAACACATGTACCTGCATGTATGGCGGTCATGTACAATGTGGCACGAGCAATAAACCACCTCTCATGTGCACAAAAAAGTTTTGGCGCAACTTTGTGATGTTTTAAATTTTTTGGACATGGGGAGTTCCATTTGTAGGAATTATGGTTAAGGGGTGTTCTAATGCATTGTGTGCTGTTCAACATGCCTACCAGAGGATACCAGAGGTTGCCACTAGCACTTCCCCTGGTATGTGTGCTATATAGTTTTTGAGTCACTAACCTGATGATGTTTCAAAAGTGTAGAAGTGTAATGAGTGTGTTTCATGTTGCAGTGGACAACTCTATCCCATGCCCAGAGGTTCCTTTCTCTCCGGTGTGCGACACAGAGGGGCAGGAACACCCCAACATCTGCTACCTGGTGCAGTACGGCAAGACGCTCGCTTACACTGGCCACTGCTTGGTTAGTTTCTCAACCAACCTCATTAATCTGCAGACAGTAGATAAAACATTGTTAATTTACCTTCACAGATGTACTGTTTAAAGTAAAAAGTACACCAAGGGACTTTCAGTTTTATACTTAACACTGAAAGTTTTGTTACAAGATGCCTGAGGAGCATACCAGAGTTCGTGAATATTCATGCATTTTATTTTTATTAAGACCTCCATCCTAGTTGACGCAAAAGCGCAATTGTCCGTCCTTTTTGGTGACAAGTACTACCCTCGAGATTTTACTCCCGCTGGTCACCTCTCTCGCCATTCGTTGCTCTTCTCACCCGTCGTCTATTCCTCAAGGTCGCATAATCGCCCAAACTCTAGAAACTCTTCAATTCCCGACTCTGAGGCCCGACGCGCTTTTATAGTATCAGCAGCCAAGATCTGAAATATTCCCCACACCCCGACTCACACTGAGAGAGGTAAAGACGATCAAAACCAGAACATACTTCAGATAGATGCGGAAATTCAATCAACTTAAGGTCAGGAGCATGCGAGCCGCAAAATATTTATCGGCGTGACATGCACTGCAGCAAATCTGTATAAGCTTGTCTTGGTCTTCGCTGTCTGCTCTTAGGTTGCATGTGTGACCTTCAAACATTTACACACTCGCAAACGATGCGAAGCAGCGAGCGCAAAACACTGCCCCCTCAAGTCTGTTCATCCCGAACAGACTCTGCAACTTCCAGCCGGACCTTCGTAGAGTGCCAGTAGGTCAATGTGGACAACCTTTGGCTTTACCCAAGAGCCTTTAAAACAAATCCAAATTACCACATTATTGATCTTATTCAGAATCCTATAGGGGCCTTCCCAACATTTCTTTAGTTTCAGGCAGTACCCTTTTCTCCTCTGTGGGTTGTACAGCCAAACCAGTTGTCCTTCTTGAAACACCTCGCTCAACCTTCTCCTATCATACCACATCGTCATCCTGTCACTGTTTATTCTGAAGTGCTGTTGAGCACAATCATGAATGCCAACTAGTATGTTAAGTAATTCGCTGGCATAATCAGCCACTGCAGCTTCCTCTTCTGTCGGTCAGCAACAGCAGGTCACTAGAGAGGTGTAGCTCTCTTCCAAACAGCATCGCTGACGGTGTTACCCTCGTGGACTTGTGAACTGCTGAGCGATAAGCAAGGAGAAAAAATGACACCTTTCAATCACAGTCTTCTTGGTTATCTGCCACAAAGATCGACAGGTACTGCTCAGGAGTGCCGTTAAACCTCTTAACCATTCCATCCAACTGAGGGTGTAAGGCTTTAGTCCTAGTCTTTTTCAGTCCTTGAATCTTTGTCACCTCCTGGAACGCTGCAGTTTTAAAGTTTTTTTCCCTGATTGGAATGGAGTTCTAGTGGCACCCAAAACCTCGAGAAGACATGCTCTATAAAAGCATCTGTCACAATACGTGCTTCTTGGTGTGGGAGGGGAATGACCTCTGGCCACTTAGTAAAGTAATCTTGGGCCACCAGTAGATATCCATTGCTGATTACCTCAGGCAAGGGGCCCAGAATATCAACTGCTATCCTCTCGAATGGGGCTCCAACATCATATTTTTCTTGTAAAGAACACCATTATTCTGTACGAGGGAATTCCATTGTGCCCACAGTATGCTTTGACTGCTGCACTCAGACTAGATATCTCTTCCTATTTTGGCCAACAGCCAGCTTCTTTCCAGTTTAGTAATGGCTGCAAAGTGGGATCATTCAGCTGATCTTTCCTATTACCCTCATCACTCCAGGTTGGTGGCTCATCACAAGATAAAGAAACTTGAATTCTTGTCCTCTGTACCTTCAGTGATTCACTACTCTTTTCTTCCTGGCATTCACAATGACGACAGAATGACTTATATTGCCTCCTAGAAAGTGCATCTGCATTGCTGTGAAGGCATCCAGATCTGTGCTGTATTTCAAAGTCATATTCTTGAAGATGCGGTATCCACTGAACTATTTGACCTTTAGGGTTCTTGAAATTTAGTAGCCACATAATGAAGCCTAGTCAGTTCTCAGAATAAAATGTCTGCCATAAAGGTAGGGGTGGAAGTGTGAAACTGCCTTCACTATGGCCAGAAACTGAGTGCATGTAACACATTAATTTCTCTCAGGCTTATGTAATACCTTACTGAAGTCGTCTAGTGGTCTTTCCTTTCCATTCTGAACTTGAGATAACACAGCACCAATGCCTACATCACTAGCATCAGTGTCCAAAATGAACATTCCCTCTATTTTCCTGTATACATTTTCATTTACAGTGTATGTTTTCCTGTATACATTTTCATTTACAGTGTTCATTTTCCTGTCTCTATTTTCTTATCTACTAAATCACTTACATTAGTTATCTGGCTATTTACACTATTATAATGGGTACTTACAGTTTCCCTCAAGCTATTTGTACTTGCGCTCACTTGGCTACTTAATCCCTCAATCAAGGCTTGCAGTGCTTCTAGTTCTGCAGACATTTTTCTTGTTAATATTCACTGTGGTGGTTGTATAAGAGTCTTAATTATTTTCACTTACAGCAATTACAATTGATTAATTTGTTTTAGTATAACTACATTTTACTCTCTTGCATAACTTAATTAACAATTAAATGCTTTCATTCCACTCCTGACACCAGTGTTATATGATGACTGAGGGGCGTATCAGAGTTCGTGAGGGATGGAGATTTTAATAAAAATAAAAGAACTAAATTTGATTTTAATTTATTCACACAACTATATTTACTGCAATAATCTATCTATTTCCACTATAACTCTTTTTATTTCTCAATATCTCTGGTTATAGTCAATTAACTCACACTCATCATTAACACATGTTCAGACTGTCTGTTGCCATCATTTGAAATGTCTTTCACTCACGCATTCAGTTCAATAGTCCAGCCTGCCAATCACACCCTTCACTGCACCGGTGTTGGCAGTAGCAGATTTTACTCCCAGTTTACTTCCGGCACCACTCATTGCTCTTCTCGTTCAACGTCTACCGCTCAAGGTCATGCAATCGCCCAAACTCCAGACTCTCATCAACTCCCGGCTTGGAGGCCTGACATGCTTTCATATCATCAGCAGCCATGATCTGGAATATTCTCCGCACCCCTAGACACACTGAGAGAGGCCAGGACGATCAAAACTAGAATATTCTTCAGATAAATGTGGAAATTCAATCAGCTGAAGGTAAGGAGCGCGCGAGTGGCAAAAGATTTATTGTGGTGCCATGCGTGGCAGCAAGTCTGCGTAAGCTGGTCATTGTGTTTGCCGCCCACTCTTGGGTTACATGGGTGACCATCAAACATTATCACTCTTGCAAGCAATGCAAAGCAGTGATCGCGTAACAATGTTTTATCTTTAGGATAAGAATTAAATTAAGAAATGCAGCTATAAGAATTTTTCACATTTCATAGTTAATTATAAATCAGAATGTTAATTTTTAAATCCTTGATTTACAAAATAATGTACTATTTGTGAAAGTTTGAAGTGTGATATCTTTTAAAATTGTTTACTTGACTAACAATTACAGTATTGTACAGTTACTCATCAGATGTGTAATGTGAAATAATACCTATGGTACTTATTATTTTTATATTTGTGGGTATCATAGGGGAAGGATATTGAAAAATTTGCATTAAGGCAATGTTGTTGCAGGTGAACTGTGCTAACAAGGAACCGGTGTGCGGGGTTGACGGCGAGACATACGTGTCGGAGTGTGCAGCATCTGCAGCGAGGGTGAGCGTGGACTACTTGGGGCCATGCAGGGCTGTGGGACTGATCACGGATGAGGCGCAGCCACAATGCGAGGAGAGTGTGGTCTGCCCAGAGCTGGCCCAGCCTGGTTGTCTGGGGGTTACTCCCCCCGGGGCATGCTGCCCGCTGTGTGGTGGCGCTATCAAGCTTCTGTACAGCCAGAAGCAGGTTGACAGAGCGCTACACCGAGTGGGTCGCTCCATCAACGCTTTGTCCGTTCAGGCTGTACTGGCAGCCCTCGAACGCCATGTGCAGGTCAGTGTCTGCTAGTTACAGCCATAATGTGATATATTGAAAGGTATTGGTATTAGGAAAAGTTAAAGGCAAAAAAGTAATTGAGTAGAAAGCTACATTGAAACCAGTGCTACCTGATACAATCTAATGCCACCCTAGATGTCGTGCTACCACCTGCAACTATTGTACAGCCATGAGTCACAGTGAGGCCTGTGCACAGGATTTAAAAATGGGAGGTAATTGTTCTGGTAGGGACAAAGCTGTAGGTGTCAACTTTGCTTTCAGTTTCACAACAAACATAATTTTCTAGTATAGCCCAGTTATAAAAATATTTAATGGAAAACCAAATAGCATCACTATTTAAAAGGCCAAAACAACTGAAGGTTGCACAGTTTGTTTATAATTTTTCAAATTCTGTGTAGTTTCATTTCTTGCAACATCCTGGGAGGGATTTAACCCCCAAAAACCCGCTCCCGTGCACATAGTCCTGGGCGCAGCAAACTATACTGCTAAGCTGCAGATATAAGTCATACCGCAAACCAGGATAGTGCCAACTGAAACATCCCTACATAAGTGTGAGTGGGGAAAACATCAAGGGCTGGAAGCTTGATTAAAACCTTTGACAGGTGCCTAACAACTCCTAAATTTTGAGCTATGACCAAATATTGTAAGGGGAGTAGATCACTCCACCCAGTTCACCCTCCTTCCCAACAGGAGGCTTTTCTGCCACAAGAAGGCAGTGAGTGTAAACTTAGTACTGACTAACGTCAATCCAAACCAACGTCAACCAAGAGTTGGCTCTATTTTACCACTAGGAAATAACCACATGAACCAGAAAATGTATTTAACCAGTTAGCATGATGCTCAGTTAGTGAGCACCAGCTGCCATTCCTGCTTTCACTCTTTTCTCCCATTACAGATTCACAATGCCTTAGCCCTTATCTTTACAATGAAGGTAATGGAGTCACTTCAGAGTGCTGGGAGCTAACTATTGTCTGTGATACCTGCCAACACACCACATAATCATAGGTTTATCAAAGTGTGTGTTTGAGGCCATTCTCTCCCCAAATGTATCAAGGTACTATTATTAACAAGCATAAAAACAAAATCAGAAATAGTTGTATTATTTCTTACATATCTGTTTTCAGCTGGTAAAGCTTATCCAATATTTGATAGGCTTATCCAATATTTGAATCTCGACCATTGCTGTCCTTTGTTATCTTGACCATAGATTGACAATTTACTTCTGAATAGGCTCAAACCACATACATTACAGAAGCCAAATTTATAATATTGTAATTGTAGCGGTTTTACGTTTTCCAAGTTGAGTGCCTCCCTACAACACCTCCCATGAGAACTGTTATTGTAATTATGGGAAAAGAAATTAAAACTTACATGCTGAACTTCAAGGTGATAGATACAGAGCACCAAGCTTGAATACTGAACAAAGTATTGTATGCACCAGGCTTAACAAAAAATATGATAGTGAATAAAATGATTGAAAATGGACATAAAAAAAACAGAGCACTTCTTTGATTCCTAACTTAAAAATAATTATGGGAAGAAGCTCTGCATACTGCATTTTACTTGCAAAAAAACCCATTTGTAACAATTAACTTGACACCTGCTGAAATTATAACATTACCGTGGTCTATTTTGTAAATTTGTCTGTGAAAAAAGTATTTTGTGTTTTTCATGCATAAAAGTAAAACAATTAAAATGTGGTCTTGTGTGTTAAAAATTTACTGCCATATAATATATAAAGATTATAGATAGTGTGGTCTGGAACCATGCTGCAGGTGGCAGAGTGTGTAGTGCGTGGCCACCTCACCGTAGAGTCGGAACTGCTAGTGGTGGTCCAGGCTACACGGCCACGGCCATCGCAGCTGCAGCTGGAGGCCTGTGTGAGCGAGGCCGAGAAGTTGGCACACCTGGTGCGTGTGGCCAGCCCCAGGATACTCAGCGAGCTGAGCCTCAGCGTGCTGACCACTGCCCGGGTCTACACCATGACCTCTGGCTCCGCAGGTCAACTGCTCCTCTCGTCACCACTCCTGGCTGCCACGGTCACATACATGTGGCTGGCACGGGCGTAGCAACCCTCGACACCTGGTCAGGTGTGGCTACTACTGGAAGTGACGTGTGTGGGTTCAGGACCCTCCCTCCGAGGGTGGTGAGGCTGGGGTTCTGCCCAGGCCTTGACCACAGTCAACGTCATCATCCCTACCATGTGATTGCTCAATCCTTTAGTGATGTATTTTGCGATGGTGCATGTGCGCCAAGCTCAGACATTCACGAAAATCTTATTTTT
Source organism: Clitarchus hookeri (assembly GCA_002778355.1). Classification (NCBI taxonomy): domain Eukaryota; kingdom Metazoa; phylum Arthropoda; class Insecta; order Phasmatodea; family Phasmatidae; genus Clitarchus; species Clitarchus hookeri. The sequence continues at coordinate 45,014 of NQII01005090.1, read as the reverse complement.
GGCCAAAATAAGGTTCATTATAACTTGAAGTATCTACCTGCCATTAATGCCACAAGATGCCCATACTTATTTTCTGGAAGAAGCAACAATTTTCAATTTTAATTTTGGTACACTATTTGATTAATATGAAGGGCTTCACTAGTTTCAGTGGGGCAAAACATGTAAGTTACAAAAATAACAATTTATTTAGGTGCTTGGAAAGCACACGGTATACAAAGACTGTGATAGTTTTCATAGCATATTAAAAATTGTATCACGCGTTGTCCACCTAACCTACTGTCTGCACATGGAGGGATTATGCTGGAGTCACAATACCCGACGAGCCCAACATGACGAAATGCAAGTAGCAGTCGATGAAAAGCAAGGTCACTGTGATGTCAGTCTGGCAAAATCATAGCCCCAACAAAAAAAAAATTATTTCTACTTTACATCGGGTCGGGCTCATTGGGGCGCACAAATAGTGTAAATACATTACAAAACAAAATTTTGTGCATTATTTCCCTACTGTAGTAAATAATAAACTAACTTAGCATCAAATTCACATTCCTGTTTGTTTTTAAATACTTTTTTTCTCTTGTATATATTCAAATATAGTCAAAAGAAAAAAAAAATTCACTTAGTAATGGGTTTTAAATTGTAAATATATGATAGTATAAGGTTAAATCGCCATTTTAGGATTTTCCAGCAGCCAAGTACGACACTTGTCAAACAGATGTCAGGGTATTGTGAACACTAAATAAAATATAATATAAAATTTTGTCATGCTGTGACGTCATGTCGTGTTCATCAGGCTATTGTGATTCCAGCTTTATTGTGCTTGTACTCATCCAGTTCAACTTGGTTATGCTCAACATGTGCAACCTATTCCCACTGGCATGTTGGCTACCTTCTGATAAGAAGTATTATGCTGCTGCAAATGTGTAAACCAAAACAAAAATTGCTCAAAAGGTCAGGTACCACAATCATTCGTTCAGACTTCAAAGGCACATTTAACTTTCTTTTTTTTTTACCTGTTAAAAGTAATAATACAATGTTAATATGACTTAAATTAAAATCATCATAATATCAACTTTCAGGTTTCATGATGTCAATTAGGAATGTCAAATAAGATAGTGCATTTTGTTAAGTTAACAACTGGAAGAATACCCAATAATGAATGTAAATTATTATAAGGTTTTATAAAAAAAAACTCCTCAGGGAGCATTAATGTAAAAACCTGTATTGTTCAGGTTTACTTACAGTTACCATCATATAAACTGTTTTCAGATATTTATTATGTAGTACTGTAGCAGAAATAGGAGAAGGAAAGTCCATGAATCAGCAAGTGGTGACATAATTCTAAATGAAAGAAATTAATTGTGGCAACTACAGGGAAACATGGATAGTCTTAATTTTTTTTTTTTTACAAAATTGTAAATTTGGCAGTACATAAATTTAATTCAGTATCCAGTGTGTCTGACAACAAAATGTGTAGAGCTGTGAAACTTCTGGTGTGTGTTTCCACAAAACAAGGTTAGGTCCACTGCACTGGTTTAATAAAGAGGAACATGTTCTGCTATAATTGTGTGGTAAATGTCATCAGCCTACGAAGATTGTCAGTGGACTTATACTTTGTTTATTTGAGTATGGTAGCTGCTATTTCACTGACTGCTGTACTGTAGATGGTATGTTTTTCAATCAAGTTTGCTGTGATGTGCTTGAATGAACAGCAAATCTTTCGGAAATCACGTCACAGTAAGCATTTATGAATGTATCTTTATACCTTTGCATAATTTCCATTGGAAACTTTGGTATTGTCCTTTCTTTTTGGAATCAGATGTGTACTTTAACTGGGTTAGGTTCTGAAATATGTTTCACAGGAGCATAAACATGACCAAGGTTCTGGAGAGTGCCAGTCCGGGTAATGTCCTTGTACGCACAAGACTTTGTCTCAGATGTGGACTGTTTAGCTATTGGCATGGAAGAGCGAAAGTGAGCAGGTGTATATTGGATATGACTTTCACCTCTACTGTTTGTCAGGGAAAGTACCAAAGTTGTGTCGCTACACCCATCATTGGAAGGAGGGTTTTTTTTATCTCTGGAGGTCCACTACTCCAACCTCAATTGTTCAGTTACCCACAGAGAACTCTGGTGGGGCCAACACATCATCCTGTAGCAATACTTCACTTTATAGCAGACTATCTTCTACAATGGCCTTTGAATTCAGGCTTTGTGCCCCAAAACTTTGGATGCTCAGTAGTCCAGCATCCAACCCAGTGTTCAGGCGTATGCCTACAAGTCAAATGCTGGCTCAAGCCATGCAAGCAGATCCCCTTTTCTGGGTAGTGAGGATGCACCACATGGATAGAAGTATGTGGTGGGATATCTCATCTCAGACACATGTTCTCTAATCAGGAGTTGCTGAGGATAGCAAACCTCATCGTTCGGTGCCTATGTGTGGCCATAGTTTGGACTTTTTTCTTATACCCTGCAGCAACTGTAAATGTTACATTTCTGCTCCATGCCTGTGAGTCATCAAAATTATAGGCTAGTCTTGAAATAAATTAGGTAGTCAGCACATTAAAATTTATGCTATGGAAGACTTTCAATGCATGTAGTTGTGCACAATTTGTTTGATAGTAGTAATTTTATTGTTTTAAAGGAAGGAAAATATATTAGAAATTTAATTACATAGTGTCCAGAAGTTGCTTTATCATTTCCTGAAAGGGAGATTTTGAATTCATGTTAAATTCTGAGCAATTTGGCAATACATATTACAAAAATGCATAGTTTAAGACATTTTTTAAAGCATTTTTTTTCTGTTTTCCCCCCACAGTTTCCCAGATTCGTATCGCCTTCTCTACTATTGAATTTCCTAAATTTAAAAACAATAATTTGGAAATGGTGAACCCAACTTCTGCAGGCCCTAATAACACCTGTGTTATGAACGTTTTGTAATATTTAACAGGGACTCCTAACATTACCATCATAGGAGTGTCATGTTACATAAATAAGTATGGTGCAAGGGTCACATTGATGACTTCAGTATTGTAGTTAGGTGCAATGCCAGATTTCCACATGCCTTTATCTGCACCAATATGTTGATTGCACCTTATTTCTCGTGCTCCCTCAGTCAATGTTCTTAGAAATACCACGCTATACTTGTGTCAGTAGATGCACTTTTTTTTTTTGCATTACTATGGTACAAACAATATAAATTTCTCTGGCTATTAAATTAATAAGTATTATTTTAATTACAACTATTGTCAACTAGCTACAGATGATTGGGTGGTGTGTAATGGTAGAAACTAAAAAAAGTTGCAGTAACTATAACTGTTTGTAGTCAGGGGATAATGAACCTTACCAGAACTGAAGAAGCCAAATAAATGACTGTGATATTTAGTTCAAGACTACCACAATGAGAAGTCAGTGTATTCTAATGCCAAAGATGTACATAGTTTATGAAGTGCTGTATTATATCTTCATGTGTAATGGTACAAACTATTTTTTTCACATGAATTGTTGTACAAAGTGTTCTTGTACAAATTGTCTACATTATTTTTAAGATATACATTAAACGCTACTAGTCTTGTGCCAATGTATACATGTGCCAGTGAATGGTGGTTTTAATCTAAAACACTTTACCTGACATATTAATTAGAGACAAATTTTTAATCACTTTTGTGCCAAACTGATTTTACTACAATGCTGTATGTAACTTACTGCTAGTTGTGTACATCTGCCTGCAGTTAACCTGTGGTTATGTTATTAATTTCTACCAAAAATTTGTTTGTTACCATCTATAATTTCTCAAGATTTTAGAATTTTTTTATAGCAACTTCATTAAATGTGACGGAAAGATTTGAAAATAAAATTTATTTGATTGTATTTTTGAGCCTCTTTTTTTTCCCTTAAATAATCACCTTGAAATTGAACTCTATCACTGACTCAACAGACTATGGCATAATGGTGTTCAAGTCATTGGAAGATTTAGGAGATTTTTTGCGGGAATCCAACAAGTTGGAGAATAATGCAAGATGGAGCTGCCTTACAATGTCAATTACATGTAAAAATACAGTTACAGTGAGAATGTAGTGTTATATTACTATTTTTGTGGTTGTTAATTGTGCACCCATCTCATTCCTTATCTTCATTTTATCATTTCTCCATTCATGCCTCATTTCATGCATTATCCAGGCTGGCCAGTGGGGCAACAAGCTGCCAGCACAGTCTTCATCCAGATCATGTTAACTCCAGATGTTTTGTAGTGGCTGTACACTTTTGTTGCTTCTGCTCTTTTAGCGCTCTTCTGAATTTTTCTGCAATTGGCTCAGTAAATTACAGCTCCACAGCTTAACCTATTTGCTACATTTAACACTTTGGAAAATACCAGCTCGACAATCTGGGCCACACTGCGACACTACGTTGGGAACTTGACAAACCTCACCGGCCACTAAAACACATACAGTTTCTAACTTAGTGTTCAAATTTGCTGCCCCATACCCTAGTTTATGTTCCCTTCCATATCCACAGTTCCTCATATTCACTTGATCCCTTTGTGATGAAGTGGGTATAATTTCAAACATCAGTCTTTGTTTCACAATTGTTACAAGTTGTAACGCATCTTCGAGAAAAAATCAATTAAATTCATTTTCCTATGTTTTCTGGTTTTTTGTACGAACAACAGCATCCAGCAAATGGGACAAAAAAACTGCTAAATTGTTACAAACAACTGAAGAATGAAACTTACATGGTAAGGCATGTGAATGGGACATAACTTGTGCACTTAGCTGAAGGGACCATTCTAGGGTGCATCTGTGCCCTTACCGCAAATTTGGACAGTGACAATACGACATCACAGCTTCGATGCACTTTGCTAGGGAACGAAAAAAAGGTAAGAGCCCATGGCTGGTGAATTCAAACACAGCTTTAGTTTAAAAACTACACAAAAATATAAGAACACAGAAATTTAAAATGAAAAGAGCTGAAAGAATACAATTTAATGCACCCATTTACAAACTATGCAAAATACAAGGATTTAGCACAAGTTATACATGTATTTCTCACCAAATTTTTTTTTTGTTCTTTTGAGGTAGTGTTTTTTTTAATATGTTTTCTGTATGCATATATTATTGTTTATTAATATAATGCTGTGGAAGCTGGAACATTTTCATTTCTATGCATACAGTGCTGACACTGTTAAAAAATATGTATAAGGCTTGTGAAATTGCAGCTGCACCCACACAAGAGTAATAAATGCTCAGAAAATATCAGTAGTATAGCCATTGACCTGGCAGAGAATGAATGGCCACAGAAGACATTAAACACGCCATAGCTTGACGCCAGTTTGGCCAACATAGATGAAGGTGCACTGGCTCAGTATCCCTTACAGACTAACGAAACGTAGTCTCCTTAATGAGGATTTTGACCTTACATTTTGGGTCCTGCGGTCCAAGTCAGTATCTCAATGACTTTACAAACCGAGGAAGGTGGAGCTGGTCAGAGAGCTGTTCTAGAGTGGGTCCTGACTGAGACGTACTCTGTAGCAACAGGTCAAGCGGTGTTCTGATTCAGCTGCTCGACTACTGGCACATCAATACGTAGAGTGACACTGGGTAGTTGCCGTTTAGGAGGTGTTGGAGGCAGCGGTGAGAGTGATCTTGGTACTGAGTACCACGTATCTCGGGATGCAGGAGTGGCGGGTATGGCGTTCCAGACGGTGCCTGGAACACACGCAGCCCGTCGCAAAATGGCTGCCTCCTTTCCCTCTTGGGTGTGAACCCTGAGGGTGTAAGGCGCAGGCTCACCAGTACGCGTAGCTTGAGCATGTTATATCTTATTGGGCTTTTCCGGCCCGCTCGGCGGTGGGGCATTTAGCAAATAACTTATTGGCACACAGCTATGCACGTCAGTGATGTTACGTAAAATTGTATACAGGATCACAAAATAAAAGAAGAATAATAACTACTATCTTTAGATGATTTAGTGGGTATCCTGTAGGTGCTGGAAAGATTGTAAATGTGGTTAAAATTACGTAGCAGTGCAGGGGAGGACAGGTTCTGGCGTGGTCCATCCAGGAAGGTACCTACTCTTCTTGGGGCCGGTACCTTGGGGTTGACCCTAGCCGGAGTCATATCAATCAATTAGCGCCGCAAGGTGCGCTTCATGATGGACGGTACTCAGGCCTATAGCGACTTGGGGAGATGCAACCAGCACAAAAGTGAAGTCCTGCTTCCAGCCGCTCCAAGAGATGGCAGCAAGTACGGCTCCGCCTACGAGGGAGGAGCCACCCCCGCCGAAGTCACCCAAAGGCCGAAGACACCCGAGACAACCCCAGCACAGGAGAATATATGTCCCTGCACCGCCAAAAAATGGCATAGTGGCCACGGGAAACCAATCCCTAGCTGCCACGAAACGTGTCTCCTTGCATGATTTCCTTCCCTTGTAGGCACATGGGGCCTAGTCCTGAGGAGGGGTAGTAAGTGGAGCGACAGAAAGGCAGCTGCCATCCTAGCTAGCAAGCAAGCACTGTTTAAACAACCTGACCCAGCCTTCAGCTACCTGACCCACCAGGAACGAGAACATGCCACTCCCTAACTGTTGAGACCTCACCTCACAGTTCCCCTCTGTCACTTGTTTGGACCCCTGGTGAAACTCCCCGGAGCTGCACACCCAGTCGTTGAGTTCCTCCGCCTAGACCTACATGTTTTCGCCAATCACGTGCGCGAATGTGTGGCCCTAGACTTGCTCCCCCTGTGCCTGATCCATTACGGTATTACAGGGGACAACTTTCAGAGCATTATTACCAGGGGAGTGCGATCAGGACTTCCCACCTTTCAGAACCGTCGTCTGTCTGTCACACCAGTCAGTGCTCACATATAGAAAATGTGAGCAGATTTTTACACCAGGCTGTTTTTGGTGCGCACTCCCCCGCAGACTTGGACTACGTCCATAACCTAGATGGATTTGAGCTTGGTCAGTGCTCTAATTGACAGTAGTTGAATACTGCCAATAGAAAGAGTGACGCCCTTTCCAATCGCAGTGGGTGGACGTTCTCCACCCGAGAGTGGTTCCACCTCACCTGTCAACAGCAACATGCAGAGTTGAATCTGCATGCGCCACCTTGATGGGGCCGAGTGCTATCCTCACTCTACAAACTCGCTTTGTAAAAGAGTCCTCTTACTAGGCGGACCAGACCATCGACCCTTCGTTGATGAGCACCAACCCTTTGAAATTGACACCCTAGCGCGAATCAGCACGCTTGCGTTCCACGGCAGCTGCTACTGACCCTTCCAGTACTCAAGGTGCTTGCCCTCCAGGCATGTACTCACCTCCAGATCTCCTTCTAAGCAAGACCTACCACTGGAACTAGGCGTAAAGCCAGCNTGCCCTCCAGGCATGTACTCACCTCCAGATCTCCTTCTAAGCAAGACCTACCACTGGAACTAGGCGTAAAGCCAGCTGACGAGGTAGAACCTGCACCACCAATCAGCACCAGTGGGCCGAAAACCTGCTAGCCGCAGCCGAGTTCGCCTCTCCGCAGAGCCATCCAGCAGACGCCGTCGCTACCAACCAGCCGGGTCAGGATACCTGATGCTAGACCTCTGCCGACGAGCACCCGTCACCCGGTAGTGGGAGGTAAACCAGTGGCTCCGGCAACAACCCGCACTCGCAAACCAATACTAGCGCAGCTAGACTTTGTGCCGAGCCGAAGGCCTACCCGCCCAAATTTATACAAAAGGCACCCTTAAGGCCAAGCGCCAGATTTTACAGACCTCGCCACAATAAGACCTGTACCTCCGCACCTGTGCAACTGGTCTAACACACAACTACTAAGACGCCGACGCGCTCCTATCCCTAGACCCTAGACCGTCACAAGTCAATAGATAGTTGAGGGTGTTTAAGCGGTGCCCAACATGAGGCCCACGGGCCAAATTAACCATGGTTAATTAGACAGGATCAGACCAGCACGACCCCGAGAAACTAAGAAAGGCTGAGAGAAAACCCCAGAAATACCGGACTTCTGGGAATCAAGAAAAACCTAGTGGTGCCCAATCCAGTTAGCCAGGAACATGTCCGAAGTGGGAGACCACATAACTGCTGCTGGCATGGACTCCGACAACCCCGACACGAGGTGCTATTGCATGCACTGCCAAGGTCGTTTCCACTACCGCTGCCTAGGGTGGAACGACGAACCCCGCTACACAGAAAGCTTAGAGTTTTGATGTGACAGTGCCACCAACAGCAAGCCGCCCACTGCGACTGTGTTGCGTGTCCAGGTTGCGGCATAAACACAGTGAGATGTATAACCTGCAACCAGACATTTCCCCACGGCTGTATAGGGTGGCTTGACGAGAGGTTCACCCGCCCCGGACTTGTATACCATTGTAAGATGCGTCAACGAGTCGAATACAGACAGGGTAACCCAGGTAGCCACAGTGCTACATCAAACCGTAACACTGATGGCCCGCAACTTCCAGAGTTCGCCGGCCGACCCAACGAACACCTTGTCTCTTTCACACAGGAATGTGAACGTGAATTTAGTGCGAACGACGTGTCTCCTAAACAATGAGTCGCCCAAGCACGCAAGCAGATGGAGTGGAAAAATTCAAGAATGGTGGGCCAGGTATGGCGAATTCATCACTGAATGGGCACAATTTTGCAACCAGTTAGCAACCCAGTTCTCCGAGGAAGAGGTCCTCGCCCGCCTGACCACTGAGTTCCCTATCCGCACCCAACAAATCGAGGAAGAAGCAGAGATATTTATATGCAGAAAAGTACAAATGTACAACCGTATAATAGCAGAAGGGAATGAGGAGAGCTGCGTGAGAACTATTACACACATGCTCTTACCCAACCTCAGTAATTTACTACAAAGCCAGCAGCAACCGCAAACCATTGATGAACTCGTGGAGAGAGCAAAGGAATGCGAGCCAAACTGTACAGCGTAGGCAGTGCTAGATAAGTGCAGGAGTGACAAGGGGAAGGAGAAAGCGAGACCAAGCGGAGGCCGAGTGCCACCCCCTGCTGTGAGACCTCCTCCTCCTCCGGTGCTCCATAAGTGCTGGTTCTGCCTGGGCCAACATTTAAACAGAGACTGCCCGACCAAGAAAGAGACAGAGCGACCAGCGCTGAGGGAAGGGGATACAGCTAACAGGCCACGCGACAAGAGCGAGCCGACACCCGAGAATGCAGGGAAGGTAGAGAGGCTGTCAGGAAACGAGAGAACAGGCCACCACTTCTGGTCTCGTCCAGCCTGAAGCCGCCAATGAGCGAACCATACCTCCCTCCCCAAGGCCCCGCACATTGNTACCACTTCTGGTCTCGTCCAGCCTGAAGCCGCCAATGAGCGAACCATACCTCCCTCCCCAAGGCCCCGCACATTGAGGCCAAAGTAAATAAAAGGAGAGCTTCTGTCCTGCTAGACTCTGCAACCACCGGGAATTTTATCAGAAGCGACTTCCTTACTGACAACCAACAAGCTCATCTACAGCCCGGGTCAAATCAGTGCACATAGCACAACCCGACAAGATCCTGCAAGTAGAGGGATCAATCACCCTAGAAATTCGCATACGTAATAAAATTACTTTGGCGGAATTTCTAGTGGCCCCGCACATAGGAGAAGAGTCATACTGGGACAACCTTGGCTCTGTCAACAAGAATATATCATAGACTGTGGGCAACGCAGACTATTCATCGGCGACAAGGAACGTATGACAGTAAACTGTGACAGGAACCCAGCAGAACAAATACTCCCATCCATTGACCCAGAGGCAATAAATCACCAACTGGAAGAACTGGAATTCCGACAACTTTGTGAAATACTAACCAGGTAGTCCTGCGCCTTCGGACATGGAGGACCCCTACGTCAAACCCGGAATATCCAGCACGAGATATGGCTTACCCAAGACAAGCCGATTTACTGCCGCCCCAACACGGTGTCAGTGAGGAGAGAGATTATCATGAACCACGTCCAAGCCATGAAGGACGGGGGAATGGTAGAACCTTCAGATTTGGCCTACAATTCGCAAGTGGTACTCGTGCCCAAGAAAGATGGAGAATTATGGTTCTGCGTTAACTACCAAGCTTTAAATGACATCACTCCCCCTATTGCCCCACCAGCTATCAACCTTACGCACATGCTNTCTGCGTTAACTACCAAGCTTTAAATGACATCACTCCCCCTATTGCCCCACCAGCTATCAACCTTACGCACATGCTGAGGAACATAGGGGAGGCCAAAATATTTTCAACTGTTGACATGCAAGGAAGATATTGGCAAATATCTGTGCACCCAAGACAGCCTGAAATACATCATGTTCACCTCACCTCAGGGAGAAACATTGCAATTTAAAGTGATGCCCTTCGGCCTGAAGAACGCCCCAGCTACTTTTCAACGACTAATGTCAGCAGAGGTACTCGTTGACTATAAGCGTCAGTTCTNTCTGCGTTAACTACCAAGCTTTAAATGACATCACTCCCCCTATTGCCCCACCAGCTATCAACCTTACGCACATGCTAAGGAACATAGGGGAGGCCAAAATATTTTCAACTGTTGACATGCAAGGAAGATATTGGCAAATATCTGTGCACCCAAGACAGCCTGAAATACATCATGTTCACCTCACCTCAGGGAGAAACATTGCAATTTAAAGTGATGCCCTTCAGCCTGAAGAACGCCCCAGCTACTTTTCAACGACTAATGTCAGCAGAGGTACTCGTTGACTATAAGCGCCAGTTCTNAGCCTGAAGAACGCCCCAGCTACTTTTCAACGACTAATGTCAGCAGAGGTACTCGTTGACTATAAGCGCCAGTTCTGTTTTACCTACCTAGATGACGTGATCATCAATTCGAACTCGTGGGAGGAGCACCGTACTAACCTGCAACGAGTACTGGAATGCCTCAAGATCCACGGCCTAACCTGCAAGTTGTCGAAGAGCCACTTCGGCAAATCCAATATTGACTACTAAGAACACGTGGTCACCTCTGAAGGCAACTACCCGCAAACCAGAAGTATTTGAGCCATACTGGAGGCTGAAGAACCCACCACAAAGAAATAGTTAAGGAGATTCTTGGGGCTGTACAACTGGCTGCGGAAATTTACACCAGACATGACGCAGTTGATGGTTCCATTAAACCCCCTATTGGAAAAATAAAGTAGGTAGAGGTAGGGGGCCGAACAGTATTCAGCCTTCGTTAACCTCAAGATCAGCTTCCAGAATATCCCCGTGCTACACCAACCACAAGAAGGTCGACCCTTGATACTACAGATCGACGCCTGCCAGGACAAGTTGCGAGCCGTCCTGTTCCAAGACACAGAAGAGCGAAAACCTCATGTGATTGCGTACGCCAGCAGAGAGAAAACATCACAGCAACCAGCAAGAGTGCCTCGCCNGAAGAGCGAAAACCTCATGTGATTGCGTACGCCAGCAGAGAGAAAACATCACAGCAACCAGCAAGAGTGCCTCGCCATAATACGGGCCATGCAGAAGTACCACTACTACCTAGAGGGCAGACCCTTTATCTTGAGGACTGACAATGAGGCCCTCACCTGGTAACAGACGTCCAAGGACACAAAAGCCAAGCTCGACCGGTGGGCCATGTATCTCACCAAGTTTGACTTCAAGGTGGAACACTGCCCTGGATGCCTGAATGACTNGTAACAGACGTCCAAGGACACAAAAGCCAAGCTCGACCGGTGGGCCATGTATCTCACCAAGTTTGACTTCAAGGTGGAACACTGCCCTGGATGCCTGAATGACTTATCAGATGCCCTCTCCCGCCAACCCGACAGCCAGGAAGGAACCAAAGAGGAGGAACAATGGGAGCGAATGACCTCTCTCCTGGCTCCCCCTATAGGCCAGGAAGAAGGTATATCCCTACAACAACTCCAGGTCAGCCGTCACCATCTGGGTACCTACCAGCAACAGGACCCCAACATCCAGTGGCTACTACAGGAGCACCCGCAGAGGTACAAACTCAGGGGCGAGATAGTGTGCGCAAGAAATGGAAACCCAGCAGCAAACTGGAAGATATGGACATTGACCGCGCTGCATGCCGATATATGCCAATATCACCACGACCACCGTCAGGCCAGCCACCCGGGTGTGAAGGAAACCCTGCGTGACATCGGGGAACATTACATTTGGGATGGAATGAGCCGAGACGTCCGGCAGTACGTCACAGGCTGTGAAGTGTGCTGTCGCCACAAAGTCTACCCAGTACCAAAACAAATTGGACGTCCACGACACCCCCAGACCCCGTGGACACACCTAATCGAAGACCTAATGGGGTCGTACCCCAGGAGCACCCAAGGTGCACCTCCTGGTGGTGACGGACCAATTCTCAAAGTGGGTGGAAGCCTTCCCTCTCCCCAGCCAAGAAGCAAGAGGCATCGTCTGCACGTTTGAGACCGAGATTTTTCCCCACTGGAGATACCCACAGGCGATCTTGACGGACAACGGGACCCAATTCACCGGCAAACTGTGGCAGAAGGTGTGTAACCAATGGGAAATAGACACCTGGAAAACCCCGCCGTACCACCTCCAAGCCAATTCAATGGAGAGGCGTAATCAAGAGTTGAAGAAAAGTCTTTGGCTCTGAGTGGGAGAGGACTACAGACACTGGGATACTCACATCCCAGACATCCTATTCACCCTGCGGGTGTAAGAATAACGAGATGATCGAAACCTCCCGCAGTCAGCTGATCTTGGGACAGACAATAAGACACCCAGGCGACTGGCAATGGGAGCACGAGCCAACCAACCTCCCGCAGCCCGAAACCGTTCGAATGGAAACTCTAGCCCACGAACGGCGAGTCCAGGAGGCCCAAAAGAAATACATCAATCAGAAGTACCCGAAACCCAAGACTGGAGTCAGTACCATCGACATGGGAGACAAGGTCCTCCTCAAGAATTACCCTCTCAGCCACAGACGTGACAAGTGTTGCGCCGGCATAGCACAGAAATGGGAGGGACCCTACACCATTGTCAGTAGACCAGAAAATGTCTACTGGGCCGAAGATGAGAGAGGTTGGGTGATAAAAGCGACCAGAGGCAGCTGAGGCCTACCCACCCTGGAACTCAAAAACTTGCCAAAGACACCCCCAATACGTGGACAGATGAAGAGGAGGAGGATGAGTACCGGACGGAGAGCGAACCAAACCCCTTCCGAAAGCCCGAAGCAAGACCACCAAGAACCAGAACCAGCCCCNACCCTACACCATTGTCAGTAGACCAGAAAATGTCTACTGGGCCGAAGATGAGAGAGGTTGGGTGATAAAAGCGACCGGAGGCAGCTGAGGCCTACCCACCCTGGAACTCAAAAACTTGCCAAAGACACCCCCAATACGTGGACAGATGAAGAGGAGGAGGATGAGTCCCGGACGGAGAGCGAACCAAACCCCTTCCGAAAGCCCGAAGCAAGACCACCAAGAACCAGAACCAGCCCCGAACCCCGGGCTCCATCCTGAACCCAAGGAAAAGAAAGAGGTGGAGCAGCAAACGCAAGGGAGCGCTGCGCCTACGAGAACATACTCCCGCCACACAGTCACTACCCTTCACCCTTTCCAGGTACACGCAGCGAAGGAGCACCCATGGGCAAAGCAACTCCAGGATAAGCGGCTCCGAGATATTCCGGCAGTCCCCAAAGGACTGGGAACACTTGAAAATGCACCCAAGACCACACCCGACAATGAAGAGGCTGGCCAAAGAAGGCGAGGACCAAACTCCCTTGTCGCCTCCCCGAGAGTCAACCCAGTAGAATGAGCCCAGCAGCTTCGCAGTGCCGGATGACAATGTCGAGCAGCAGGTGGGATCCAAACCCCAGACATATGAGTCCGCACCCACCCCAGCAGTCGAGGCAGGGGTCGAGTCCGAACCCGACTCCCTGCACCCAGCAGGATGAGCTCAGCTGTGTTGCTGTGCCGGATGGCAACGTGGAGTAGCCTGCGGAATTTGAACCCAAGCAGATGAGTTCGCACCCGCAGGGAGTGATGCAGAACCCTTGTACCTCGCTGAACCAACCTTGAGAAAAGAGCAGCTGCCGCGCACCTGCCGCACCGCATTCCAAGGTCAATTCTGCAGGTACCGTGAAACTACATAACGACCCACTCGTAGCTTTGTGTGGCCGTACCCGCAGAGCATGCAGATTTAAGAAGCCGCAAAGTAAATGTCACCCCCAAACACCAGAGCCCATAGAGAGTAAAGAAGAGGGGGGAAAGAAAGCTTTCGCCGTGACAATGACGTTTAGCCAACGCCAGTACGTGCCGTGCCAATCGTAAATATTGACAGTATAGTACAGTGAACAAGTAGAGACCGCAAAAGAAATTAACCAATAAGTGGTAAAAACCATGACATTGTAATAGATATTAGTGTTAACGTAATCGTAGGGTCGAAAGCCGCGATGATAGACACATCCTAATCCATTGAGAAAAAGGAGGCGTAAGTGCAAACCTGGTAGACAGTGAACCTCCTTACANGGGTCGAAAGCCGCGATGATAGACACATCCTAATCCATTGAGAAAAAGGAGGCGTAAGTGCAAACCTGGTAGACAGTAGACAGTGAACCTCCTTACGCAAATTAAATGTGGAACAGTGTGACAGAGTACTCCCATAAAAATATGCCTACCCGCTAAACAGCCACCCTGAACTCATGGCGTATAACCAAACTCTCTCCACGGGGAAGGGAAGCACAAACTGCATAATAAAGGAAGAATGGACTAGGAACAGGTGGAAGCCTCCCTAACAGAAACTAACTGAAAGAAATTATTGTTGTAAATAATTTGAGAGTGCAATTATGTATTTTTGAGTGCCATGTTTTTTCCTTAATTGTAAGTGACCCGTAAGTATTTTAGTAGGTAAGTGTAAAAGGATTTCAGTGTAACTCACATCGCTCAGGTTAAGTATTATATCCCTGGGTCATAGGTTCACAAGGCCTTATACCCTCTCCCTAAGAGTCGAACCTCTAACACATAAAATGAAACTGCCCTGGGACCCATAGGAGGCTACAGAGCAAGCCGCTTTTAACACGCCTTCAGCGCCAGTGCAGGTAGAAAGATAGGTTCACAACACACCTATGTGAGTTTGGGAATGTAAATACCCCTCTACTAACCTCAGTGCTTTAAAGTTTACGTGAACACCTGTTAACTTGACTTCTCAGGTTAAACTGTAAAGTGTTTATGTATGTAACCACAGCCCTCAGCTGCTTCTTGTGAACGTCACGCATTTTCACTTTCCTTGAAGGACTGCGGACACTCACCGGAAACCCCCGTTACTTCCAACTGCGCAACACAACTCCACAGAGGGGCCGAAACCATAAGTGTGCCACCTGCCAAGCGACCAGAGGAACAACCATCAAAATAAATAGTAAAACAATCTCCATGGGAGATACACACACAAGAAAAATAGCAAAACAAATAGGTGCAAGAGCACAACGAAGGTTAAAAATACATCAAAATATAAGAACATCAAAACATGTTTGAAAAATATCTCTCTCCACAACACGTTAAGAAAAAACATCAAAATACCAGCAGCACATAATAAAGGAAGGGAGTATGCCACACACAGATGTACCCCTATCACACAACATTAGCCATAGCTCATCAGGCAAGTTAAAAGTGCATCACAACAGCGAGAGAGGTACTGTTACTATGGCCGGTGTTATGCATTAAGTCAAGTAAATATTTGTTGCGACAATACGGTGGACAGTGGCACGGTACATCATAGAGAAGTGAGTGGTTATCACGGACCATGGCCACAGACAATTAGCTAATTATAATTTCAGATTTCAGAAACAAGATTAGCTGGTCATATTGCATGGGTTTGTTATTACGAGCCAATATGGAACTAGTAAAACTACTGTCTGTTTATTGACTGTTTGAATGCATAATGAACTAGCAGAGTCTCTACACTTCTAAACAATAGACACTGGGATATAAATAATAGACAATATTGCTGACATCGGGGTGTGAGTTGAGTGCCACAACTGGAAAAGACATTGCACATTAAAAGAAAATGTGAGGTTAGCATTACACATGCATCAGTTATTCAAAATTTCATACCAGGTGCATTTGCCTGAAGAACCTCTGGAAGAAGTCAATGACAAACATCCAGTCTTGGTTCTACATAGTGTGTTACTGGCTGAAAGTTAATAAATTATGTGTAAACAAAACACCCATTCACAAATTTAAAGTTAGGCTCATTATTTCAGTTTGAGTATGCCATAACTGGTAATGTGCAGAGATTGTGGCAGAGTATTTTGTAACTGTAATCCTTTTCAGAAATTACTAACTACTATGTTAGATACTTTACTGCCATAATTTATCATCACTGGGACTAAACCCCTCCCTCAGTGCAAATGAGGAGGGGGGGTGGGCTTCAAGCCACAGAGAGGAAGGGCTCTTGTCCTCCCAGTTGTATTTCATTTGAAGTCAGTGGGTTGTGAAGGGCTATCTATCCTCCTCTATCCACACAGCAAGTCACAGTGGCAAACAAGAAACGCTAGAAAGAACGCAATTTAGAAAGGAAACTAGACCCCTAAACAACGAAAAGGAATTTACCTACCATAGTGTATGAGCAAGCAATTTTTTTTTTTTAGAAAACAGTTTTGGTCACAACATGACCCAAAATGGTGACCAGAAGGGTCTTTAACACCCAGAAAAAGTACTTACTGCTAGTGATGCCAAGAAGTCCAGGATACATTTCTTAAATGAAAACTGCTGTATTCCTGGATTACAAAGGATACATTCACCCCTTTGCCCCTCCCACATTAAGGATTTGAGAACACTGGTTTAAAAATTATTATGGTTCTTTGAACTTATAGCCAATAATGATATAAAAGAGGACTTGTGCAGAAGCCAAAGTAAAGTAATTTGGTTACTTTTTGTTTTCCCCGAGTCTTGAAAACTGCAAACATGCAATGTTGCTAAGAAACACAGTGCCGAACAATCTGGTGTTCCACGATGCTAGCGCTCGTGATGTCGCAGCTGGGACTCCAGCTCACATGAAGCACAGGCCGTCAGCCGCCACTATGCAACCGCCTGATATAGTGTGTGGACCTCGTGTCTGTGTGTGCAAAATACATCTTCTTCCACGACCCCAGCTGACCACTATTCGTACATTGGTTTACAAAGGAAATTTTCATGCTGTGTCAGCCATACCCATGGCTATCAGCAAAACATCTTTATGGTATTGATCTAAGTAGGGAATGTCTTAGGTTTTTTCATTANAGCCATACCCATGGCTATCAGCAAAACATCTTTATGGTATTGATCTAAGTAGGGAATGTCTTAGGTTTTTTCATTATGCAATGTTGTCCCAAATATTACGACGTAATTTTTTTTGTAGGAAAGGTTGGTATCGGCTGCATCAAACAATTGCTGAAAAAAAAATTTCAATACGACAAAATTATATTTAAAAAAAATTATATTGTGTGCAGAACACTTTATTTTACCAATCAAAAAGATATCCACAACTNGACAAAATTATATTTAAAAAAAATTATATTGTGTGCAGAACACTTTATTTTACCAATCAAAAAGATATCCACAACTGCTGTACAGGTATTGCCAAACTCATTCAAAAATTTTGCAGAATTATGAGAAAACAATTTTCCAACATACTGTGCTCGTATTACTGATGCTGTATGTTAGTACAATGCTAACACACTAAACTAATTTTAATAAACACTTCACAGCAAACCAATTAAAAAAATTTAGACATGTAAATTTTATACATCTTAATAATAAATTAATTTGGTGTTGATGGAAATTGTTTCCCACTATTTTTTTTAATGTTGTGAAAGATAACAAATTCTTCATAATTTTTACAGAAAAAATATATAAAATGAAACATTCATATTGTGAACATTTACTTTGATACTGAGAATGGTTTAATAATAGGCAAAAAAGAATGCAACATTACAGCTAGAAAAAATTTCTAATTTTAAAAAAATTTCACTTTTAAAATCACAAAATTGTTGAAAATTAAATGCAGATTAGTTTTCATGGTGACTCAACTTCCACTTTACACTAAGAGTCACCTTCATAAATTGCATCTATGTTTTATGAATAATAAGTACTGCTCTATAAAACTAACATGTTGCTTTAAATTTAAATTTCTACAAACATTACTATCAACATTTATTATGTTGAAATAGGCCCTACACACTATATCATTCCAGCAAAACTTTACTAGTGCATACCATTTTGTAATATACAACTGTCAACAAGTTAATTCAAAGTGCATTATCAATATCTTAAAAATTGTTTTTGTTTTATTTGGAAATGTTATCCCATACTATCTTGCAAGTATACCTAATTTTTTCCCAACAATTTTTGGAATCACTACTTGTAAGTTATCCTACATACTAAAGCACTCCTACTCAGTCAGACCAAAAATTATTAAAGAATTGTTTATTATCAGCAAACAAACTTACTTATGCAGTCTCTCTCTCTCTCTCTGTTGTATTTTCATATTTATGGTTATATTATTGGTATGCCTGAACAGAGAAAAAAATTAAGTTTCCCTCAAAATAAATTTGTACAGTTATAGTACATATTACATAAGCAACAGATTAACAGATATAAAAAAAATGGCACATTTTATGGCTATAGGAACTTTTGTACATAACTGTCTGCCACTGCTGTTATAATTTTTTAATGCCCCTGAAAACAATAATTAACAGATGCTTGAGCCAGCCAATACATACATATTGCACAGTTCATGAAACTACATCTAGCACAATGCAGCATTGCTGTGAGGTAAACAAGAACATATTGTAAAGTCTATCACAAAATATATATAATTAAGATTCATCCTTGACAACTTCAGTAATNAGGTAAACAAGAACATATTGTAAAGTCTATCACAAAATATATATAATTAAGATTCATCCTTGACAACTTCAGTAATCCAAGGGTAACAGTAATTCAACATCTTCATTCAATTTAAAACTGCACAACTTTCTTCTGGAAGCAAGTAATATTAAGCACTGATTTCTTTTAGTCTGCCTAGAGCACTTTACTTGTACTAATCGCTATGCAACTACTTTCATCCNAATATTAAGCACTGATTTCTTTTAGTCTGCCTAGAGCACTTTACTTGTACTAATCGCTATGCAACTACTTTCATCCAGATTCTTTGACCAGTCATACATTGTTCATTAGCTGCAGCCTGGTATTCCAATATTTAACTTCTTACAACTAGTGAATAAGTGTGAAGCAGTTTGCTAAGACATTTGACACTGGCAGAAAATGTACAAGTATATACTTATATGAGCAGATTGTATTTTATCACATTTAAAAGGTTTCAATAACTATGGATGATTTACTGTTAATAATCTCAAGTGGGAGATTTGTTCCAAAACTGAATAGTTTCTTGAAAGGGCTACCTGAAGGAGAAGAGACAATTCTCAAATTTTAAAAAGAAGC
Organism: Clitarchus hookeri; assembly: GCA_002778355.1. Lineage (NCBI taxonomy): Eukaryota > Metazoa > Arthropoda > Insecta > Phasmatodea > Phasmatidae > Clitarchus > Clitarchus hookeri. Next base: position 25,605 of record NQII01005090.1, on the reverse strand, counting down.
ATTTTTAGTATTGGGACATGATAGGTATGTAATCCATGACCATACTACAGATGTACTGCTTTACAAAAAAAAAAGCATCTGCTAACTTCAATTGCACATTTACATGAGATATAGAAGATTACATTTGCAAGATAGTTAATTGCCAACCCTATTATCATCCTTCCTGCAAAGACCATGTGGCGACATTGTTGTACACAAAAATAAAACATTATCAACATTCTTTATTACCTACACTTGTCAGGCAAAATTATCATCATGGCCACCTTTATAATAGCAATGTCTAATTGTGTCGGAAGCCACAGTTATTGTATCTCAGTGAAAAGTGAAATTGTGAGGCACAAATCTAAGGTTACCAACTTTCTTCAGATTTTCCATAAGGGATACGCCCAACAACACATTACATGAAATTTAATCCCAATAACATAATCAAGGAAAATTGTTACAAAAATTTTTTTTAATGTTATCTGTTATGTGTAAAAGTCATCATTTTACATCAATCAATATTATCTCCAAGCATATACAACAAAATATAGTCATAATTGAGTGTGATTTTAATTAATGATATAACTGGTTTTATAGACTACACCAACACACAATGGAAATACAGATATTGTAATGTAAACATCTCGGCAAGCACTACTTCCACAAATGCACTTGTAGACGAATGCCGCCTGTCTGTGTCAACTGTAAATATCTGTGGCCACAGGATTAGAGCAATAAAGCTTATTTTTGAAGACATCTGAGATACTGGATATATGACATCCTGTCTTACGTCCGTACAGAATAATTATCTCCACACCANATTTTTGAAGACATCTGAGATACTGGATATATGACATCCTGTCTTACGTCCGTACAGAATAATTATCTCCACACCAGGATACCGAAAATCTCGTACAATCTGGGACAGTTGGCAACCCTAGGTCACCAGTGGCCAACTTGACCTCTGCCAGATTGTTGCCTCTTAAAACAACAGATCCTGATGGGAAGGGTGTCATGATGTAACAAGATGACAGCCATGGTGGAGATACAGCNATTGTTGCCTCTTAAAACAACAGATCCTGATGGAAGGGTGTCATGATGTAACAAGATGACAGCCATGGTGGAGATACAGTAGAATACAATGGTGTGGGAAATAAGAGCCCCCTGAGTAAGAAACACTCTTGCAGAGTTAGATTCCCATGATCAAACCCAGATGTAGTGAAGGTTAGTGTGTAAACTGCACAAACACCAAGGCCCACTGCATTTGGCAGTATATACTTGCGTACACATGTGGCAGTACATGCCAAGTTGAAACAAGAATTAACAAACCATAATATTACTAGTGCATTATAAAAGATGTTCCTTGTTTATTAAGCATCAAGTAAAAATTTTAAAACAATAACATTACTTTACCCAAGTATTATTTACAGCTGTCTTTAAAAGATCACATAGCAAAAGGTGCAAATTATTTATCGTAAATTAACTGCACACCTTCACTTAGAAAAATACGGTCAATTGTTGCACAGACTTGGTAAAACTAAGATTATTTGCACAATTCACCTGGTAAGTAAAACTGTAGACACACATTATCCATGCACCAAAATTTTTAATTTTGTTCCATACTAGGTAATTCTGTTGAATTTTTTTGGACATTTCCATCACAGCCACAAAATTTTGACCCGTAACAGCCCTGCATAACAAAGCAGCAGCCACAAACTTCAAATGGGAAATCAATGTTAAACTAAATTCGTTATCATTGTGTCAATTTTAAAGATAACTATTTAAAACAAAAAACATATTGACGCAACTTTCTTAAAGAATATTGCTACATAAAATTCATTTTAATAAAAATATTATTTATTCAAATTATTTTTTGTAATGCGTAAATTTTAATACCACATTTTAGAAAAAAATATGTTAAAACAAAACAATTGGCAAGATGTTTTAACATTGCAACATTCCTTAAGAAATTTCATGTAAAATACTTTTTGAGGAGACAGGAGAGTGCACCGACTGTCTCAGAAATGCTGCCCCCCTCCCTCTTGTTCCTCNTGTAAAATACTTTTTGAGGAGACAGGAGAGTGCACCGACTGTCTCAGAAATGCTGCCCCCCTCCCTCTTGTTCCTCTACAGCCTTGGAGCATTAGGCCCTTGTTCTGCAGCGTGCCTGGCTTGGGCAGCAAATATCTTAGCAGCCTCCTCTCCAACCTGGTGTCAGGCCATGTAGAAAGCTGCAATGCAAACAAATGTAAAAAATGCAGTGATGTTACTTTTTAGAGGAGTAAACAAAGGCAAATGTTTACTGAAACACAACTAGGCACTGCAGTTGCTAGACAAGTAACTATGCAGCTTCTGAACAGCATGGGGGTGGGATACCTGGTATGACCCCCCCAGGGAGTAAACAATGCTCCCTGGTGCCGATGCCGATGCCTTGGGGTGAGCCCTGGTTGGGCTCTTGTCAAGAGGGGAGGCATCTCTGGCAGTACAATTGCTAGAACGTACATCTCCTGCGTGATGGTACTCAATCCCTACAGCAGCTCTGGGAGAGACCTTCCTAAGGAATCGTTAAGCAAACAATTTCACCGCTGTATAATTGAACATCCCTCTTGGAATCACAGTTTCTCCACTGAGACTGCAATAGTACCTGGATGAGCGGCTTAACCTGCTCGCTCGGAGTCCAAGCCTCATTGCAACATCGAGTGTTTGTCTCGTCAAGCCTAAGAGCCCTGGAAAGAATCTCCCTTCCCTTTTCACAGTGGTAAACCAGGAAGGTGGTGCAACCTGTCAACATGTTTTCACTTTCTAGTCCTGCACTACTGAGGTGAAGCAGCTATCACATATACTGTGCTGTTGTTAGCTGTGTATTTTTATGGCAATCAATCCCTCAGAGAAAGGTCACCATAAGTAGGGCCAGATTTCCCATTATGCTGACTAGGCCTGGGTCTAGAGCAGCACTTTTTAGAGGGCAGCATAGCAAGATGCACAAAATATAAAAAAAAATTTTATTATGCTTTGATATAGTTGTGATACAAATGAAAGTGTTGGAGTTTGTGATTTATGATTAAAAGGTTTTACAGATACTGAAAGCTAATTGTGGCATATGAAATAACTGAATGCAAACATATATTAAAAAGGTAACTAATACACTTGACAGTAAATTAGTACAAATGATTTAGCACATTAAATATATATATATTACCACTGAGAGCGATAAAACATTATGATTATAAACAGAACTTATATGAATTTCCTTTGAGCTCTATGCTTACTGTCTCGTAAAATAGAATCACAACAGAACATAACCATTAAAGTAAATAAATAATAATTAAAATTTTTAGGTAAAGCAGTGTATAAAACATGTCCATTACGAGCCTCCACTGTTTTACTGCAGAATGTCATCAAGAGTACACTGCACCTGTAGTGGAAAACGGGAATATACAAACTTTGTAATATACTGGTGACCTGACAGTNGTCATCAAGAGTACACTGCACCTGTAGTGGAAAACGGGAATATACAAACTTTGTAATATACTGGTGACCTGACAGTACACCCTGCACATATATGTACAAGAATAATTTTTGAGTTGTAACGACTCCCCATACCATAGGTAACTCCTGGTGTGGAAGTCATATAGCATATGTAAACATGCGTCTATTGCCAACACTAAACTCTGTGGCGCCAAATCCAGGTATGACCGAATCAACAACCGGATTGAAGCTTGAGTCATCACAAAAGACAAAGTGACAACTCTTATACACATATTTCTACAACATTTAGTGCATGACTGCAACTGTAGTTCAGTACCACTCAGTCACTGGCGGATAGTCCTCTGGGACACTGCACACTGCAGTGTAGGCCTCACAGATGCCAAAATATACAATGATGCTGTAGTATAGTCAGCTTATGCACTTCTTCACAGATACACCTGTACTTACACATTCTGTTGTTCGCATATCAAGCCCTAACCTTGCATATGCAATGTAAAGCCTTCATGTATCCACATATCAAGAGAACACTGTACACAACCTCCGTGAGTGTCTATTCATCAACTGCCTAACCGGCCCAATGAAGTCCTATTATACACTGGAGAGCAAAAAAACTGGTATAGGCGGGCGTATGCAAATAACAGAGATAAGGAACCAATCAGAGTAACGCGATGCGGTCGGCAGCGCCTATATAAAACAAGCGTCTGGCAAAGTTGCTAGATCGGATACTGCTACTACAATGGCAGGTTATCAAGATTTAAGTGAGTTTGAACGTGGTGTTATAGTCGGCGCACGAGAGATGGGACATAGCATCTCCGAGGTAGCGATAAAAGTTGCATTTTCACATACGACCATTTTACGAGTGTACAGTGAATATCGGGAATCCTGTAAAACATCAAATCTTCAACATTACTGTGGCCGGAAAACGATCGTGAATGAACGAGACAAACGATGACTGATGAGAATCATTAAACGTGACAGACGTGCAACCCTTTCTCAAATTGGCGCAGATTTCAATGCTGGGGTATCAACAAGTGCCAGCGTGTGAACTATTCAACGGACCATCATTGATATGGGCTTTCGGAGACGAAGGCCCACTCACGTACCGTTGTTGACTGCACAACACAAAACTTTACGCCTCGCCTGGGCCCGCCAACACCGACATTGGACTGTTGATGACTGGAAACACGTTGCCTGGTCTGACGAGTCTCNTTGACTGCACGACACAAAGCTTTACGCCTCGCCTGGGCCCGCCAACACCGACATTGGACTGTTGATGACTGGAAACACGTTGCCTGGTCTGACGAGTCTCATTTCCAATTGTATCACGCGGAGGAACGTGTATGCGTACGGAGACATCCTCATGAATCCATGGACCCTACATGTCAACAGGGGACTGTTCAAGCTGGTGGAGGCTCTGTCNGTCATCAAGAGTACACTGCACCTGTAGTGGAAAACGGGAATATACAAACTTTGTAATATACTGGTGACCTGACAGTGCACCCTGCACATATATGTACAAGACCTATTTTTGAGTTGTAACGACACCCCATACCATAGGTAACTCCTGGTGTGGAAGTCATATAGCATATGTACACATGCATCTATTGCCAACACTAAACTCTGCGGCGCCAAATCCAGGTATACCATATCAACAACCGGATTGAAGCTTGAGTCATCACAAAAGACAAAGTGACAACTCTTATACACATATTTCTACAACATTTAGTGCATGACTGCAACTGTAGTTCAGTAACACTCAGTCACTGGCGGATAGTCCTCTGGGACACTGCACACTGCAGTGTAGGCCTCACAGATGCCAAAATATACAATGATGCTGTAGTATAGTCAGCTTATGCACTTCTTCACAGATACACCTGTCCTTACACATTCTGTTGTTCACATATCAAGCCCTAACCATGCCTATACAATGTAAAGCCTTCATGTATCCACATATCAACACTGTACACAACCTCCGTGAGTGTCTATTCATCAACTGCCTAACCGGCCCAATGCAGTCCTATTATAAACTGGAGAGCAAAAAAACTGGTATAGGCGGGTATATGCAAATAACAGAGATAAGGAACCAATCAGAGTAACGCGATGCGGTCGGCAGCGCCTATATAAGAAAACAAGCGTCTGGCAAAGTTGCTAGATCGGTTACTGCTGCTACAATGGCAGGTTATCAAGATTTAAGTGAGTTTGAACGTGGTGTTACAGTCGGCGCACGAGAGATGGGACATAGCATCTCCGAGGTAGCAATAAAAGTTGGATTTTCACGTACGACCATTTCACGAGTGTACAGTGAATATCTGGAATCCTGTAAAACATCAAATCTTCGACATTACTGCGGCTGGAAAAAGATCGTGAATGAATGGGACAAACANCTGACGAGAATAATTAAACGTGACAGACGTGCAACCCTTTCTCAAATTGGCGCAGATTTCAATGCTGGGGCATCAACAAGTGCCAGCGTGCGAACTATTCAACGGACCATCATTGATATGGGCTTTCGGAGCCGAAGGCCCACTCTTGTACCGTTGTTGACTGCACGACACAAAGCTTTACGCCTCGCCTGGGCCCGCCAACACCACCATTGGAATGTTGATGACTGGAAACACGCCTGGTCTGACGAGTCTCATTTCCAATTGTATCAGGCGGATGAATGTGTACGCGTACGGAGACATCCTCATGAATCCATGGACCCTACATGTCAACAGGGGACTGTTCAAGCTGGTGGAGGCACTGTCATGGTATAGGGTGTGTGCAGTTGGCGTGAAATGGGACCCCTGATACGTCTAGATACCACTCTGACAGGTGACAGATACGTAAGCATCCTGTCCTATCACCTGCACCCATTCATGTCCATTGTGCATTCGGACGGACGTGGACAATTCTAGAAGGACAATGCAAGACCCCACATGTCGAGAGTTGCAACCGAGTGGCTCCAGGAACTCTCTTCTGACTTTAGACACTTCCATTGGCCACCTAAATCACCAGACATGAACATTATTGAGCATATCTGGGATACCTTGCAACGTCCTGTTCAGAAGAGATCTCCACCACCTTGCACTCCTATGGATTTGTGTACTGCCCTGCAGGATTCATGGTGTGAATTGCCTCCTGCATACCTTCAGACATTAGTCAAGTCCATGCCACGTCCTCTTGCGGCACTTCTGCGTGCTAGCGGGGGCCCTACACAATATTAGGTAGGTGTGTACAACTCATTCAAATGTACCCAACTATTAATATGTTGCCTGTTCGAATACAGAAATAATAGTACTGGACATGGAGGCTTTTTTTGGATGACAACTGATAACATCACTTCTTGTGGTTCAGTGTGCTAAACAGTTTATTTACATATGAGTTTGTACGTGGTTTGAAGATATATGTGCTGAAAAGAGGCAGAAACTTGTATGCATCCAGCTGGAGCACATGTCTTATATTATACATAATATACGTTTGTTAATATGAACTGTCAATGTAAATATATGGTGTGAGGTATCGTAATCGCCATCAAGCATACGGTACAGATAGAATAGTAATTTCAAATAGTGGTTTCTGTTGTAAAAATAAATGTAAAATTAATGTTTGTTTAATTGGAAGATGCAAAGTGTGGTAGGTAGTGTCAGAGGATGACTGCTCAACAAAAAAGGTATTGTTTGGAAATGGCTGCTTTGAAGGGCTGTCTGTCTCCCCAATTTAATGCGCCCACGACTTCTGTCCAAGAAATTCTGTACTGAACCTTAGAAATGTAAATGGTTGTGTTTAAAATTACCACCAGCGGGCAAAACGACATGCATTCGAACTGTTCTAGCCAGCCAATGAGAAGCCAGAGACGATATGGGTATTCTCTCAAACAATACAATAAGTGTATCATAAAATGTATTAAAATCTAATCTTGATGTGTGAATTTTTGTCGGAATTTGTAATATGAGACATTAAGGATATATATATGCCAGGTATTGTGTAAAGTTTTATGTGATTTGGTAAATAAATCTAGAATTTGATTTCTGTGGGTGTATGTCTCTTAACACTTCCGTTAAAGCAATGACATTTATTTTACTTTTAAGGTATTGTAAATAATTTTTTTTATTTGTTATAATATAAAATTAATTTTGTACCACTCCGAAGTAAGTATGGAAGCTAGGTCAGGATCCACCCCTCACAAAAATATCGTGAATTTTTGTATTTTTGGCTTAGTAATTTCAGTATGTAATACTTTAATTTTGTGTTAATAACAAAAGTTTACGACATTGTTTTGGTTTAATTTAATGCTGTTTATATAGAAGAATGTAAGTAAGAGACTTGCTCCGCTTCAGTCAGTTAATAGCAAGGAGAAATTTAAACAGCATTTAAAGGTGCATTAACTCCAAATTTTTAACTGATGTGTATTATCTAATTTAATAAATATAAATATACTTCCAGGATTTGAACTTCCTTCATAGCCCTGCTTTTAGAGATAACTCTTGGATGTCTAATCGCAGCAAAGGGTCATCGTAAGTTAGGGCTCTAAGCAAATAGTTTTGGGGTGCTGAAATACTGCACCATCATAAATATTAGTATCAATCAAAGAGATAGTACAGGCCTGTTTGAATGAAAGCAATTCTGTAAAGACTCTCAAACTTTATTAAATTATTTTTTTGTGACATCAAGTAAGAAGCTGATGCAGACGTATAGGATGGTGCTATTAATCCAGCCGTTCTGCGGACGAGTGAGGCCTGTAATACTACCTCTTTACTTTCTTGCAGTTTCACCTTAATTGAATTCTTGAATTTGTTTGGCAGACTCAAAACTCAATTGAAATTTATTAATAATTCAAATGCAATACATTTAGGCCCAGAGGACATTGGGATGAGGGTCCTCAACTGCTCTACCACTTTACATAATTCTGTAATTAGTGCTATTCAAAATCTATGGACTTTAAGGAAATCACGACACCAAGAAATTAAATTCTATTCCTGCATGACTAATAAGGGTCTAAACGGAAGGTGGAAAAATATGCCTTAAAGATTGTTTATTTTAATTAGCAGTCATGCTTTGTCTTCCATTAACGGACCGCATAATTTTATTATGTCTTCTTAAAGGTAGTTTTTCATTACAGAGTTATTTTGTTAATAGACTATTTCTGTGTCTTTCAAGGGATAAATGCTATGTTGTGTTTCTGAAAATATGTTTTTATTTTCAGTCTATGAGAGATGAGATATTTGCTGGTAAGCATTATGCTGAAATTGTTACTAAGTTTTTGTCAATAGTTTTTGTGTTTTGTTAAGGGTGAGATGTTGTTGTACAAAGGGTATTTGTGTTTGACGTATGCTATGTTTGTGTGCAATAGGTTTACTCTGATTTTGCTCAAATTTAATCACTTTTATTTGGATGTGGTGGCCCAAACTAGCTAAATATTTTATTCACCTATCTTGCTATTTGGAAATAGCCTCACACTGATATCTTAGTTTTTCACTTCCATGTTCATCTCCCAATTTTACCTATTTACCGTACTACGGTAACCTTTCATAATCCTGGCACATTTATTTTGTTTCAAGTATAATTAATTTCAAACTATTAATTTCAAGGAGATTTGATTAAATTTTCTGATAAAATACTATCATTGAGATTTTACCCATGATTTCAGTTGTATACTAAAGGTTTTTTTTGTGTTGAGTAATGGATTTTCCAGAATATGTGTTTTAACTGTTTTGTTCCTAGTCTATGTTCTGTTTTTAATGGCTTCCTGGCAAGTAAAGGTAATTACGTATATCTTACTCATTTGTTCTCCTTGTAGAAAATGTTGTGAATAACTCAACGGTATTTGATATTTTCATGTTTTTGGTACAAAAGCTGATCTTTGTGATTTTTCTTTTATTTGTATTGAAAAGGGAAAAGCCAGATTGGGNCAGATACGTAAGCATCCTGTCCGATCACCTGCACCCATTCATGTCCATTGTGCATTCTGACGGACATGGACAATTCTAGCAGGACAATGCAAGACCCCACACCTCGAGAGTTGCAACCGAGTGGCTCCAGGAACTCTCTTCTGACTTTAGACACTTCCATTGGCCACCTAAATCACCAGACATGACCACTATTGAGCATATCTGGGATACCTTGCAACGTCNAGGAACTCTCTTCTGACTTTAGACACTTCCATTGGCCACCTAAATCACCAGACATGACCACTATTGAGCATATCTGGGATACCTTGCAACGTCCTGTTCAGAAGAGATCTCCACCACCTCGCACTCCTATGGATTTGTGTACTGCCCTGCAGGATTAATGGTGTGAATTGCCTCCTGCATAGCTTCAGACATTAGTCAAGTCCATGCCACGTCGTCTTGCGGCACTTCTGCATGCTCGCGGGGGCCCTACACAATATTAGGCAGGTGTACCCGTTTTTTTGGCTCTTCAGTGTACAACTCATTCAAATGTACCCAACTATTAATATGTTGCCTGTTCGAATACAGAAATAATAGTACTGGACATGGAGGCCTTTTTTGGATGACAACTGATAACATCACTTCTTGTGGTTCAGTGTGCTAAACAGTTTATTTACATATGAGTTTGTACGTGGTTTGAAGGAATATGTGCTGAAAAGAGGCAGAAACCTTGTATGCATCCAGCTGGAGCACATGTCATATATTATACATAATATATGTTTGTTAATATGAACTGTCAATGTAAATATATGGTGTGAGGTATCGTAATCGCCATCAGTCATACGGTACAGATAGAATAGTAATTTCAAATAGTGGTTTCCGTTGTAAAAATAAATGTAAAATTAATGTTTGTTTAATTGGAAGATACAAAGTGTGGTAGGTAGTGTCAGGGGATGACCGCTCAACAAAAAAGGTATTGTTTGGAAATGGCTGCTTTGAAGGGCTGTCTGTCTCCCCAATTTAATGCGCCCACGACTTCTGTCCAAGAAATTCTGTACTGGACCTTAGAAATGTAAATGGTTGTGTTTAAAATGACCACCAGCGGGCAAAACCACATGCATTCAAAGTGTTCTAGCCAGCCAATGAGAAGCCAGAGACGATATGGGTATTCTCTCAAACAATACAATAAGTGTATCATAAAATGTATTAAAATTTAATCTTGATGTGTGAATTTTTATCGGAATTTGTAATATGAGACATTAAGGATATGTATATGCCAGGTATTGTGTTAAGTTTTATGTGATTTGGTAAATAAATGTAGAATTTGATTTTTGTGGGTGTATGTCTCTTAACACTTCTGTTAAAGCAATGACATTTATTTTACTTTTAAGGTATTGTAAAAAAAAAATTTTTTATTTGTTATAATGTAAAATGAATTTTGTACCACTCCGAAGTAAGTATGGGAGCTAGATCAGGAACCACCCCTCACATAAATATGGTGAATTTTTGGCTTAATTTAATGCTGTTTATATAGAAGAATATAAGAAAGAGACTTGCTCAGCTTCAGTCAGTTAATAGCAAGGAGAAATTTAAACAGCATTTAAAGGATCATTAACCCCAAATTTTTAACTGATTAATAAATATAAATATACTTCCAGGATTTGAACTTCCTTCATAGCCCTGCTTTTAGAGATAACTCTTGGATGTCTAACCACAGCAAAAGGTCATCGTAAGTTAGGGCTCTAAGCAAATAGTTTTGGGGTGTTGAAATACTGCACCATCATAAATATTAGTATTAATCCAAGAGATAGTACAGGCCTGTTTGAATGTAAGCAATTCTGTAAAGACTCTCAAACTTTATTAAATTATTTTTTTGTGACCTCACGAAAGAAGCTGATGCAGACATATGGGATAGTGCTATTAATCCAGCCGTTCTGCGGACGACTGAGGCCTGTAATACTACCTCCTTCCTTTCTTGCAGTTTCACCTTAATTGAATTCTTGAATTTGTTTGGCAGACTCTAAAACTCAATTGAAATTTATTAATAATTCAAATGCAATACATTTAGGCTCAGAGGACATTGGGATGAGGGTCCTCAACTGCTCTACCACTTTACATAATTCTGTAATTAGTGCTATTCAAAATCTATGGACTTTAAGGAAATCACAACACCAAGGAATTAAATTCTCTTTCTGCATGGCTAATAAGGGTCTAAACGAAAGGTGAAAAAATATGCCTTAAAGATTGTTTATTTTAATTAGCAGTCACACTTTGTCTTCCATTAACGGACCGCATCATTTTATTATGTCTTCTTAAAGGTAGTTTTTCATTACACAGTTATTTTGTTAATAGACTATTTCTGTGTCTTTCAAGGGATAAATGCTATGTTGTGTTTCTGAAAATATGTTTTTATTTTCAGTCTATGCTGGTAAGCATTATGCTGAAATTGTTACTAAGTTTATGTCAATAGTTTTTGTGTTTTGTTAAGGGTGAGATGTTGTTGTACAAAGGGTATTTGTGTTTGACGTATGCTATGTTTGTGTGCAATAGGTTTACTCTGATTTTGCTCAAATTTAATCACTTTTATTTGGATGTGGTGGCTCAAACTAGCTAAATATTTTATTCACCTATCTTGCTATTTGGAAATAGCCTCACACTGATATCTTAGTTTTTCACTTCCATGTTCATCTCCCAATTTTACCTATTTACGGAACTACGGTAACATTTCATAATCCTGGCACATTAATTTTGTTTCAAGTATAATTAATTTCAAACTATTAATTTCAGGGAGATTTGATTAAATTTTCTGATAAAATACTATCATTGAGATTTTACCCATGATTTAAGTTGTATACTAAAGGTTTTGTTTGTGTTGAGTAATGGATTTTCCTAAATATGTGTTTTAACTGTTTTGTTACTAGTCTATGTTCTGTTTTTAATGGCTTCCTGGAAAGTAAAGGTAATTACGTATAGCTTACTCATTTGTTCTCCTTGTAGAAAATGTTGTGCATAACTCATTGGTATTTGATATTGTCATGTTTTTGGTACAAAAGCTGATCTTTGTGATTTTTCTTTTATTTGTATTGAAAAGGGAAAAGCCAGATTGGGNGTCATGTTTTTGGTACAAAAGCTGATCTTTGTGATTTTTCTTTTATTTGTATTGAAAAGGGAAAAGCCAGATTGGGTAGCATTTTCTGTCGTTTTGTCACTCACGGACGTCTCATCGTACAAACGACGACATACCTACCTACTTCCTCAACACCATTAAGATGTATCCATTTTAGTTAGGCCTATTTTTTTTAATAAGTTCACATAATAGTTAATTCTCTCTCTCCCTCCCTCATCACTATATATATGTGCACATAGTTACACCCACACAACATATGTGGATGCCTTCACAGCAATGCAGATTACACTTTCCAGGAAGCCATTTGAACCATTCTGTCGTCATTGTGAATGCCAAGAAGAAAAGAGTGGTGAATTGCTGAAGGTACGGAGGACAAGAATTCAAGATTCTGTGTCTTGTGATGGGTCACCTACCTGGAGTGATGAGTGCATTAGAAAAGATCTGCTAAATGATTAGACTTTGCATCTCTTACTAGGGTGGAAAGAAGCTGGCTGTCTACCAAAATAGGACGAGATAACAAGCTTGAGCACAGCAGTCAATGCATACTGGGCACAATGGAATTCCCTCGTACTGAAGAATGGTGTGCTTTACAGGAACTGGGAAAGTAATGATGGAAAACACACATGCTTGCAGTAGGTCCTTCCAGAATGCAAGGTTCCCAAAGTCTTGAAGGAACTACATAATGTGGAAGTCAGTGGGAACTTTAGTGTTAATAAGACCCTCGACAGAGCTAGACTGAGATTCTACTGGCTTCTATGTCAGGTGGATGTTGATAAATGGTGCCGAATGTGCGATACCTGCTCTGCGAGGAAAGGCCTAAGAACCAAGAAACAGGGACATCTCCAGAAATACAATGTTGGAGCCCCATTAGAGAGGATGGCAGTAGATATTCTGAGAACCTTGCCATCACAGATAAATTGATATCTACTGGTGGCCCAAGATTATTTTACTAAGTGGCTACGCCTCCCTAATGATCTGCTGTTTGGCCGACAGACAGACGAGTAAGCTGCTGCCCAAGATAATGCCAGCAAATTATGTCACAGTCTAGTGTGCATTCATAATTTTGCCCAACAGCACAACTCCGAATAAAAAGTGACAGTATGAAGATGCGATATGAAAGCAGAATGACGAGCAAGGTATTTAAAGAATGATAACAGGTGTGGCTGTAAAACAACACACAGAGAGGAAAAGGGTACAGCCCGAAGCTACAGAAATGTTGAGAAGNTGATAACAGGTGTGGCTGTAAAACAACACACAGAGAGGAAAAGGGTACAGCCCGAAGCTACAGAAATGTTGAGAAGGCCCCTACAGGATTCTGAAGAAATTCAATAATGAGGTCTTTCTTATTTTTCGTAAAGGCTCTTGGGCAAAGTTAAAGGATGTCCACATCGACCGACTGGCAATCTATGAAGGTCCGGATGTCGCAGAGTATGTTCAGGATGAACAGACTTGAGGAGGGGGCCGTGTTACACACTTGCTGCTCTTCATCACTTCCCTTGCCCTGCCCTGCTCGCAACAGCAAAGGGATGTGTGAAGGTCAGGGGAGCGGTAATCCAAGGAGCACATGGAGTTTCAAAAAGGCAAGCCACTGCGATAAACCTTTCGCAACTCGTGCACCCTTGACTTTCAGCAAGTTGAATTTCTGGGGTTATCTTTTCAAGAATTTCCTGGCCATTGCTCTAGCCTATCTCAGCAAGACTCAGGGTGCGGGGAACCTTCTAGGTCAGGCCAGTGTGACTACTTAGCTGTGACGGGCCTCTGAGCCAATAGCTGAGAGTTTGGAGGATTGTGCAACCTTAAGTAACAGGTGTGCAAAGATAGCGAAGCGACGAGTGGCAATGAAAGTGACCAGCAGGAGTGAAGTCTGCAGACTGCGAGCATCTGTGCAGTAGAGAGAGAGACTGGCAGGCAGGACTACTGAACTAGACGCGTGAGTGACAGATATTTGGAATGATTGAAATAGACAAATTGAATAGGTGTAAATAGTGAGTGTGAATTAAGTGACTGTAACCAATATAGAGAATGTGATAAGGACTTTAATTAGAATTGAGATATACAAATTAAACATTCCACTCACTGAGAATAACAGTGGAGATATATAGCTTAATGTTGTAAATAATAGCTGTGTGAATAAATTAATAATAAAAATTTGTTCTTTTACTTTTAATACCTCCATCCCTCATGAACTCAGATGCCCCCCCCCCTGGCATCTTGTAATTTAACAATATGATAGTATGTATTTGGTTGCCTAATTTATGGCATATTTCAGCTTTACTAAAGCAAGAAGCTCACACTTCAGAAAAATTCTGCGTCCAATATCTACGTTTGACATAAGTCCCAAAATCTAATACACTAGTGGAAAATGGAAGATGAACACCAGGACGCAATGGTCCCACATGAATGAAGGTTTTACTGACTAATGATACAGGTTGTACACTGTATATGATAATGATCACAGGGGCATACACCTATGGACAGAGACTACAGAGTGTCGTGAACAAAAATGTCAGTATCTTGTGTAGCCTCCTTTAGCATCGATGCAGTCCTACAGTCGTGCGTAGATACAATCATAAAGGTGTTGGATCTCGCCTTGGGGAATAGTGTTCCATGCTAATTCCACCAGTTGTTGCAATTGGTGGACGCTTGTTGCTGGCATTGCAGACCGCACCAAAGCCATCCCATCATGTCCCACACATGTTCAAGGGGGGAAAGGTCGGGTGATCGTGCTGGCCAGTGAAGTTGACGAACACCTTAGAGAGCATGTTGGATAACACAAGACATGTGTGCACAGGCATTGTCTTGCTGGAAGAGGACATCTCCTTGGTGTTGTAGGAACGACAACATAATGGGCTGGATGATGTTCTGGATGTAGCGTTCACTGTTCAGTGTTCCCTCAACAAACACCAGAGGCGTATGGTCATTGTAAGCTATTACTTCACAGACCATGATGCTAGAAGTTGGTCCTGAGTGTCGCTGCCGTATACACTAGTTGTTACCGCTCTCTTGGTCGATGACGCACTCGCAAACGACAGTCACTGGTACCAAGGCAGAATCTGCTCTCATCACTAAACACCACTTCACACCATTCATCCATCCAGTTGCATCGTTCGCAACACCATCCGAGGTGGGCTGCACAGTGATGAGGTGAGAGAGGAAGCCTGGCAAGCAGCACCCTTGATCATAGCCCGGCATCCAGCAAATGGTTGGTGATGGTGATAGCTGACAACCTGGGTGCAACAGTGGCCCTAATCTGTGCGGCGGTCGCCGTTCAATCAGCAATGACTGCTCATCTGATACGCCAGTCCAGGCGGGAATCCGTATGCCGCTGCCGTCCAGAAACAGGTTGACGAGCATGTGCATCATCATTGGACCACCGGCACCACCACCAATGATGCACAGCAGACACTTCACGTCCTACGCATTGAGCAATTCTTTGGAAAGACCATCCAGTCTCCCTCAGGCCCACAATACAACCTCGTTCAAAGACATTTAATTGCACCAAGTGTGGTCATCTATGCCGTCATGGCATGTCTACAATACTAACTACACAGAGGACGATGCTTGAAACAACAGACTACTCTTTTATCGAGTCAACTACAGCTGTATTAGGCTCAGCGGTTCCTACTCTGTCCACAGCACAGCAATGTTAATCATTGCATGTACTGACCTCTATCAGTGCCCCATACGCATATGGTGTTTCTACATCACCGCTTTAGTGGTGTTCATTTTTCATGTATCTGAGAAGCAAGTGAAAAGAGTACCGTCAAATGGGGATCCTTTGACTATTTGGTTAACTTTGACCAAAAATTAAACAAATGTGGCATGACATCTTACTATGTTTATAGTGCGCGCTCATATTTTCAGTTCATTNCTTTGACCAAAAATTAAACAAATGTGGCATGACATCTTACTATGTTTATAGTGCGCGCTCATATTTTCAGTTCATTTTATTAAGTATATTTTAAATGAAAAACAGTAAAATAACACTGCTGACAACATTAGTGTCTTAAATAACTTTTACTATACAATTTTTGTTATTCTGACGGTTATTGAAACTTCGTGATGTGGATACATTGACCAGAAACACTTGAATTTTTGGCGTTTTAATGAGTGGTCAAAGTTGTCCCACACAGGGGATAACAATGACCCCTTATAAAAAAATTTCCATCTAAAACCTATTATTATAATGGATAAATAAGTATGTTAACTTTTAGATTAAGTGTCAGCCCCAAATGTGCAATAGTATTTGTTTTCACGTTACTTCAATACACACTTATAATTATTTTCAATTTAATAACAAAATTGGTCAAAATATTCCCCACTGATGGTACCTATAAAACAAAAACAGACACATGTACAATGTCACCAAATGGGTTTTATAGAAATGAAGCAGCAAACCGCTTCACTATGTACCATCACTGCTAATAAACCCTAACAAATTTACCAACTCCATGCACAGGGCATATGTAATGCTAGATACACTTCTTTTACTCGCACAGTTCCCTATAGTAGAGGCTTGTAAACCACTCTGTAATAGCTGCTCGGTACACCATAAGTACGTATCTGCAAATAGCTGACTGGCAAGTGATGGGCCGTGAGGAAACCTCGGGCCTGCTTCACTCAGGAGCATGAGCCAAAGTGTGACTCGGGGCTGTGGCCCTTGCCACTACTCACGGAGACTCATTTGGGTCTGTACATAAAAACATTCACAAATATTACTAAGAAAATTAACTTACCTATACATTTAATGAGAAAATATGCCATAACATCTACATATTAAAGCTTTTTATAAAAGCACAGAGAGTAGCACAGCTGTACTTAAAACAACACACAAAGAACATATAATGACCTGTTTTCCAGGACCACAATCTTGACAACTGTAGGTTAGTTTACTCATTTAGGACAAAAATATTTTGTATACAGGTAGGCTAGTAGCAGCTTTCTTGCTTCTGCTCAGCCACACTAATACTATTGTTGTTGCTNAAATATTTTGTATACAGGTAGGCTAGTAGCAGCTTTCTTGCTTCTGCTCAGCCACACTAATACTATTGTTGTTGCTGTGGTAGTTTACAAATGATTGGTGACAATGCTATGCATACTTGGTTACGACGGATAATTGAATTACTTTATAACTACCCATAGTGAAGACGGCAAGTTTTAAGTAAAGTATAGCTGCAAATTTGTTTTGTATACCAAAATGATTATTTTCTATGTCAAGGAAAAAATGTGAACTAATATTTACTTTGTANGGCTATGCATACTTGGTTACGACGGATAATTGAATTACTTTATAACTACCCATAGTGAAGATGGCAAGTTTTAAGTAAAGTATAGCTGCAAATTTGTTTTGTATACCAAAATGATTATTTTCTATGTCAAGGAAAAAATGTGAACTAATATTTACTTTGTATTTTGAAAAAGTGATTTCCTCACACTCCACGACATTTGGCTCCATAACATTTAATACAAATCTCATTAAATTTTAACCTAACACAGAAGACATATGGATTCTATGAAGGCCTACTTTTCCATGATGAAAGAGAGAAAATTTTGAAACTACAACACAAACCCAATTGTCAGCAAGTTAAATTTTTAAAATAAATTATTAATAAACAATGTTTGGAAATTAATTTTTTTCCCTTCAAATACAAATTTGCCTGATGAGCATTCTATTTGTTTCACTAATTTATCTATGTTCTCTCTTTATTATTGTTACCTATGGTCATGTAATGGCATATTCCAATCACTTTTATTCCATTTGGTGTTTTTGTAAGTCATTTTAATTTACTGTTATCATTTCTGTAAAATATGTAAATTACACCACAGGACATGGAAATTGCTACACCCTCTTTCTTTATGTGAAACTTAATTAAACCATCAAAGGATGATAGCATAAATGAGTAGTGATTAATCTTTCCGGCATAGAGGGCATGTTGTTCAGCATCTGCAAAGCACTCATTCAATATGGCGTAGAACCTCCTCTCAGTACTATACAGGCAGCAATGTGACAAAGGTATTCTGTCATACAGATGGCGGATGTTGTACTGAGGCACATACTATTCTGCTTCCTGCAACTGCACATATAGATCAGCCAGTGTTTGGGCAGGTGGTCGACAGCGGTGCAAACATCGCCCCATCATATCCCATACGTATTCAATATGGGACAAATCTGGAGACCTGGCCGGCCACGGAACGGTGTCATCTTGTAGAGCTTGTTGGGTGATGCATACTGCATGGAAACAAGCATTATTTTGCTGAATGATAGAGTTGGGTATGCTGTGCAAAAATCAGCAGAAAATGGGGCAACATAATCACATCAACACGTTGCTGTGCTGTCTCCATGCCTTCAGCAACCAGCAGACATGACCGGGAGTCATACTGATGGCACCCCATACCATAACACTTGGTGTCCAGAACGTACGGCATTCACGAATTAGTGCAGAATTGTTGCGTTGCCCACTGCAGAACCAAACACCGCTGCAACCATCATCTGCATTAAGACTGAAGCGGAATTCATCAGAGAACATAATGCGTTTCCATTCCTCTGTCCAATAATGATGTTCCCGACACCACTGACAGCATGCCGCACGATGCCGAGAGGTCAAAGGCAAACAGTGCAGTGGACGCCTGCCTGTAGGCCCCACAGACTGCAGGATCTCTCTGGATGTGGTGCCTCGTTCTGCTATTGCATGCCGGCGGATGTGACAATCTTCTCTATCTGTAGTACATCTAGCAGGATCAATACCTACTCTACATGATGTACGACCTGTATGTATCCAAACCAGCACACACTGTGTCATAGTAGTGATTGTACGGCCAAGATGAATGGACACACAAGCTGACCATCTGGACTTGTGCAGTACAACCATCCGACCCCCTTCAAAAGAGTCGTGTAGTGATATTGTAATGATGCAATTAATACTGATTTTATCAGAACATTTAGTTAACTTTCTTTTGTTTTGCAAATAAATGTTGTTGCTTATCAGTATTTCAGACATTTTGGCTGAGTTGGTATGTGTTTTTTCTGAAGTCATAGCTGCATTAGTCAAGGCTGCATTAGCGATATCAGATAAGGGCTATTATGATATTCGTAGACATTTTTTCCTTTTGCGTATGTTCTAGATATATTGCGTAACTTTTAAATAGTTCGGCTGGCATGGGAAAGTGGTTGCGATGGGGTTCGCACCAGTATCTGAAGGGATTCTGTACCATGCCATGCCTTTTTTTGGTTAGGTTTTTGGCACCCTGATGTGAGGAGTGGGGTTAAAGCACATGGCGACATTGGCCGTGAGCACCCATTGCCCACTAACAGGTTACGACCAGCCAGAGAGGAAGGCACTTCGTCAAACGTGACAAATTTCGCCCACACCGACAAGCACCTGTGGCCTTTACCTTCTTTCCTTTTTAATTTTTTGGCTGAACTTTTGTCTACTAAATTATTTCTGCCGGTGTGGGAAGTCACGAGGGTGCCAGGAGGTAAAATTACATACCTCCTGTCTTCGTAATTTTTTCTCAATGCAAGTTTTTAGTGATGTAAATTATTAATGAACTCAGAGACACTGTTCTAGTGATTCGCCTGTCTCATTGTATCGCTATTGTATGTGTGTCTGTATTTTCAAGAATGTGAACTGTTATAACTTGAATAAATCTTGAAGAAAATTATCCGATACTTGGATTTTTCTTCTTTTTCTTTTACTATTTGAGTCTCATGTCCTTGCAAAGTGATTAAATTGAGCTGTGATGTCCAGTTGCCGAATTTGATGTCTTGCGAGATTACAATATTCTTTGTTAGCACAACGCCATGGCATACTGATCTGTCTCTTAGAACGCAGACTTCTGCCCGTATGTCTCTTTTAAACACTGAATACTTGCCACAAATGCCCCCTATATAACATGTTGCAGTGATGTTTCTGTGACGTCATGTTAACCATTTGCACTGCACAACTGGTACTGTTAAGTGCTCTTGATTTTGTTGAAAATAGATGACGTCTTATGGGTGTACCAATTTCCATCTCCTGTGATTAATTTTAATTTGAAAAGACTTTCACTTACATTTACTCTGTGTGTGTGTGTGCCTATATATATATACATAATATAATATAGTTATATATTTCATTGAATCCATTTTTTATTTATTTTCCAACTTTAAGTCTCCTTTATAATATTTTTTTGTACTCAGTGTTTCACCATTATTTGTATTTTGTATGTATAATTTTAATGTGCACTGTTCTAATGTGTCAATCACTGCATTTTAACGCATGTGTCTGCGTGTAATTAGACAACTGGGTACAAATTAAGACTGAAATGAAATAAAGTAAAAACAATATCATCAGCTTAAACTATAATCACCCGTACGCATGTCCAAGAGCATTCCTCTCTGCTCTGTACGCTGTGGTCATGCATACTCGGCAGAGCAGAGCATGGTGTCTGCAGGGATGAGCTTACTAGTGAGGCAGTTGTCTAGCCTCTCTCGCAGTGACCCGTCCTGCAGGGACTCCAAGTGCTCCATGGTGGCCCCCGGCTGGTCACTGCCAATACACACAACCCACATTGCACGTCAGTCCTACGCTCTCACAAGCTGGGTGAAAAAAATTTAGTCAGTGGTGCAGAGCATTAATTTGTAAATTAGACCATTTCCCTGATAACTATGTTTCCTTATACCTTAGACATGACAATCTATTACTTTTACAATTTAGGGAAACTACTTGCGGTTTGTCAAGAATTTTATATGTTAAATTGATGAGAACAACTTTATTTTTGCCCATGTTTTCTTTGCCTTCATTTCCTTTTAGCATTACAACTGCTGGCGGGTAAATTTATGGGGAACAGGGTGTAGTCGGCGAGGGTAGAACTAGTTGTGCGCACAGTCTGATGTAAACAGTTGCACAATGTATGCTGAATGTTTTCAACAGTTTGTACACAGCCAGGCCATCACTAATATCACTGTCGCCAGCTGGGCCATGCCTGTGGCCCAAACCAAGGCATATAGGAAGGCAAGCCGCCAGGACTTGTGAAGCTTAAACAGTACTTTATATCTGCCTNGTGGCCCAAACCAAGGCATATAGGAAGGCAAGCCGCCAGGACTTGTGAAGCTTAAACAGTACTTTATATCTGCCTTGCTGTATGTGGACATGAAATTATGCATCAAAGCTACGACTTGACATGGTGTTTAATAGCACATCCTGACCAGCTGCTGTACTGGCTAATGTCTTAGCTATCTCCTGCGAGGCAGCAGCAAGCACTATTTCTGTATCCCATATATGACAGCCAATATCACAGGATTGCCCCACTCACTAATTTTAACTCCTCCCCCTTCCTTCACCATAATTTTTCTACTACCATAACATTTTGTTTTGTATGACATATTTCCCTCTCTTTCCCTTTAAACATCCTAGCTACCTCCTACAGACCTTTAACTTGTCATCTTGCGGCTTTTAAAATTATAGGTATGCTTTTATAGATTGNATCCTAGCTACCTCCTACAGACCTTTAACTTGTCATCTTGCGGCTTTTAAAATTATAGGTATGCTTTTATAGATTGTGTGGTTCTCGCAACATAACGAAACCCGTTCTGCCTTTTGACTTTGCCATGCTTGTATTATAATACCACTACCACCCTTTAAGCAGTAAATCATAAGCTTTAATCCCCACCATCTGACAGCAATTTGCCATGGGTAACTGTTCTGTGCATGGANTTTAAGCAGTAAATCATAAGCTTTAATCCCCACCATCTGACAGCAATTTGCCATGGGTAACTGTTCTGTGCATGGATCTATGGAAAAAAAAAAGGATCAAGTGATTTGGGTAAGTAGAGAGGAGAGCCTTAAGGATTCTTCCTGCCTGCAGCTATTTTGCATGTTTGAGACCTCAAAATGTGTGAGCAGGCTAGCTCTTTCTCGCTCACCACCTACCCCATTGCCTCTATGCGNTCAAAATGTGTGAGCAGGCTAGCTCTTTCTCGCTCACCACCTACCCCATTGCCTCTATGCGCAAGGATCTCAACTGGTGTGCAGTCTTTCCATCAGCGACTCATCTGAATGTGCCTTTAAGGGGGCAGTTGACTGCACAACAGAAAATCTTAGTGTATTTGATTGGTGATAAAGCATTTGTTTATAAAGTTGAAAGGTTTTTGTCTGCTACAGCCTAAAGAAGAAAACTTTTACTTCATTTTTGCAGTTAAATAATACAACACACTCCCTCAAATAATTATTAACAAATATTTAAATATAGCATTTTATAAGATCTGCAAATGCACTTTCTTAACACTTGTAGTGTGATTATTGCTCAATTTTTTTGCTTCGTGTTATAAGAACACGCTATAGTCATACTTTCAAATGGTATAATGGAAGTAATGTTTTCACAGACAAAAACATTTTTTTATGAATTTTGTATTATTAGACATATACTCTTACTAATTACAAAGTACAATTTAAAATACGCTCTTTCTAGGATGCACAGCACTTAAATCTCAATAATTTAACATAGGCTTATTAATCCAAGTTTACTCTTCAATACTATGCTTTGATAATTAGCATTTCAGCAGTAGTCTGAACACAATGTCCAAAATACTCAGGGTATGTATGGAAGAGGGGAGATTCTAGTTGAGAAACGCACCAGCAGATTGCATGTCATTCTCCATTGGACGCGAGCTGGCCCGGTCACGGAGCCGGTGTAACCAGGAGTGAAGATTCACAGCCACACCGGCGCGAGGAAAATGACATTCCAAGTGCGCGAAAATCCTCTAAACCTATCACGCAGTTGCTCCCACGTAAAAAGAAAGAAGCATAAAAAAGTGGTTTTTTTTTTTTTTTTTTTTTTAAAGCGATACATAGGGGATGAAATTATTTGAAATGTAGAGAAAGCACAGTAATTTTATATGAAATTTTCCTTGCAAGTGGCCTGGTTTTCATGCCATGGGGTGATAAATTTAGAGAATTTTTTTAGTCAATGAGCACATAAACTCTATATTTTGTCAACACTAGGCCTATACCAAAGAAAAATAAAAACTGGAACCACCTTTTTGTTGCTAAATAACTAGCCTCACCTCACGACACACTACACTATCATGATAAGTTGGCGTGGGTTCGATTCTCTGCAGGGACATGAATTTGAAAAGTCGTTCAATGACTGATTAGACTGAATCTGTTAGTAGTCTTGCTGTAACATAAGTTTGTAAGCATATGTTTTGACAGTTGCAGTACTTTGAGTGGTTAAATTTCATATGAATATTTTATTTATCCTGTGGACTACATATTAACAAATATGTGTAAAATAATTAATATTAAAAATTTAAATAATAAGGCTACATATATAATATAAACATAATCTTGCTTCTACTCAGGTGAAAATAATTGAAATATGATACAAATCTTAACTGAATAATATGTAATAGCAGTTTGTCGTAACATTAAAAAACTCTGTTTTTATAAACAATTTAATTGGAAAAACAAATAACTATATGGCTAAGCAGAACATGATCACTCAGTTAATTGATCACCGTGTACATTTATTTATTTCACAAAATAACTTGTAACTGTGACATGTTTAATCAATAACGTGATGAAAATTTATATAGAAATAATTTGAATGGGAATTAGAAGAAAAAGTCAAAACAGCTATTTTGGGAGTTAATTAAAGGAATGAGTCCAAAATAATTATAAAGATGCTATATGATAGGTTTAAAAACAAGAGTTTATATATTTATATTTATACACATATGTGAAATACTAGGTATTTATTATTAATAGTTTTTAAGTGATATGCTTTCTGCTTGCTACAAAAATTTTGTTTGTTTGCTTTTTTCCGATACAAATTTACGGCATGGCTATAAGCAGTGAAGTAGCTAATAACGGAATCGTACTTTCCTATGGAATATCACATTTACAGGTATTTTGTTCCAGCGACTACTGCAGCCATACGCATCTAATGAAATCATCATGCTTGCGAAGACCTTTGCAGAAACACTCTTCCAGAGCGGCGTTGCAAAACGTTACTCCGAGAGTAGAGTAAAGCAACAGAGAATAACAGCTGAGGAAAGCAAAAGTAAACGTGGTTTTGGAACGAGCATAATCTAAATAGCATTCTGTGTTTGCAAATATGTACTGATTAAGCAACCAATGTAAATTCCAAAAGATATTTATCCATTTCCCCAAATTCTTTCTTTTTCAATATATTAGTTATATACATAAACAACTTCACTTGCGATAAATTAATCATGTCTAAAAATATAACCTTTATAAAAGTTAACTTTTAAATAAGAATACAAATTTTATCACTCATTTTTAATTTTTCAATTTGTGTCTGTAAATAGAATGTCCATATTTCCTTTCAATTTGTTTAGATCTACTCAACTTTCCGCCATTTCCAGTTTACCCTTTGCTACTCGCTGAAATAGTGCATGGAAAGTTTTACTCGGGCAAGATACTAAGAGTAATTACTCTGCAGTTTTGGGACACTGTAGAGAGTGAGTAAAACATTTACTCAAGAGTGTTTTGGGACAGCCAAAGAGAAAAGTGTACTCACAGAGTAACATTTTTGAACGTCGCCTTATTGGCAAATGCGCTCTCCTTGGCTCCTCTTTCAACCCTTTTCTCCCCCAAACTGACTTCACACCCATCCTGACTAGCACCGCTCCAGATGTTCACTGTACACAACCTTCCCGGTGGTGATGTAGCTAGCAGAAACATTTCGCTTACAACCAATAATGCGTAGAGGAAAACATATTGCCACAGTTGGAATAGGTAGCAGTAAAACGGCTTTAGCGATTGGTTTATCGTGGCGAAAAAGAAAGAAGGCTTCGCAACACAGGATTAAACACTACTGATGCAAAATACTTTGTAGAAAATGTAACCTAAAAAAAAATTTTAAAAAACACGTATTGTAAAATACGTAAATTCTTTTCAGGCATTAAACAAAAAATTTTTTAATAGGCTAGCGAAATGTATAAATGTAGGCCTACACAAAACACACATGCAAAGTATGTGACAATGACAGCAATATTCCAGTAAGACATCAATAAAAAAATAGCTTACAAATGATTAAAAAAACACACGCAATAATTTTAAGTGGTAATTTTCTAGTTTAGGGGCTTTTCTGAAAATAAGAAAAAAAACTCCAGAAAGTGGTATATTTCGACTC